>JAUUDZ010015921.1:0-11427 GCA_032361705.1 Panulirus versicolor | reverse complement strand
GTCTATATATATATATATATATATATATATATATATATATATATATAGATAGATAGATACATAGATAGACAGATAGAAGATAGATAAATTAATAAGTAAATAAATATTTCAAACTTTTCAATTTAAAGAAAACATGATGTTGAAAAAATGGAAAAATCTAGTAAACTATCCATATTTGTTGAACAGACAATCAAATTTGGTGTAGTACACAGGATAGGCTTATCATGTATTTCTTGACTTTCTGATTCATCCATCTCTGTCTCTTCTCTGCCCCCACCAATGGATTAAAAAAGTAACAAGGACCTTTTGCCAGCAGGGTACACATGCCAGAGCCATATCTTCTACCATTATGTTGTTTAGATAACTAAAACACTAGGATTCTTTCCCAATAATAATTGTAGCTGCTTGTGACATGAGGCAATTGTATATACTGATAAAGTGCACCTTCCAATTTAAATGAAAGCAGTGAAAGGAAAACTATACATGTACGGCCGAAGTCCCCACAGAGTAAGACATATTAATGCATTATCTTGTATGGGTAACTGACATCCTAGGTTTTTTCCAACACTAATCATAATTGTTTGTGACACAGCACCTCTACATACTATAAAGCGTGCCTTCTAATTCAACTGTGCATGGGCAGAGACAACATGTACATCTGACCACTGTCCCTTCTCCATATATGATATAAATGAGTGCAGTCCTAAAGGGGGTTAACTGTCTCAGAAATGATTAATGAAAGGTGAAAGGCATCTCCCTCACCAGTAAGTCTAACTTAATCCCTCAATGTCTCACTATGTTCTGAACCCTAAAAATTCATACTTGTCAGACTGTCTAAAAAATATATTTACCATTAGTTTCAAAGATATTCATATGTGAAAAAAATCTGAAATCTATTTCATTGGGATTAGTCGAGGATGCGTGAATCAGGTGTTTGCTTTAAGGAAAGTGAGAAATACTGAAAGAAACAGAAGGATCTGTATGTGACATATACGGATTTGAAGAAAACATACGATAGGCTTGACAGATATGCCTTGTGTAAGGTCTAACGAATATATGACGTACAAGGAAAGCTACTAGGAGCGAGGAGTTTTTATCAAGTGTAAAGTGTGTGCACTAGTAGGTAGAGGGCAGAGTGAGTGGTTCAAGGTAAAGATTCGTCTGTGGCAGGGGTGTGTGATCTCACCATGGCTATTTGATTTGTCTGTGGATGGGGTGGTGAGGTAAGTAAATGAAAGGGTTTTGGAGAGAAGAGCAAGTATACAGTCTGCAGGGGTTGAGGGGGTCTGGGAAGTGAGTCTGCTGTTTGCTGATACAACACTCATAGCAGATTCAAGTGAGAAGCTGCAGATGGAGTTTGAGATTGGGGATTGTGTGAAAGGAAGAAGTCAGATGAGAGTAAATATGAATAAAAGAAAGGTTATTACATTTGGCTGGGCAGAGGGACAAGTTGAGGTATGAGTCTGAATGGAGAAAATTTGGAGGAAGTGAAGTGTTTTAGATACCTGGGAGTGGACATGACAGCAAATGGAATTATGGAAGTAAGTCATAAGCTGGGAGAGGGGGCGAAAGTTCTGGGAGCATTAATGGATACGTGGAAAGACAGGTTACTATCTGGTATGGCAAAGATGGATGTGTCTGAAAGTATAGTAGTGCCAATTGTTATGTATCAGTGAAAATGTGCAGAGGGGTGTAGAGGTGTAGGAAATAAAATGTCTGAGGACAATAAATATGCAGTATGAGGTGGTTTGATCAAGTAAGTAATAAGAGAGTATGAGGGAGGTGTAGTAATAAGAGTGCAGATGAGAGAGCTGAGCAGAGTGTGCTAAAATGGTTCTGACATGTGGAGAGAAAGAATGAGGGGAATTTGAAAAAAAAAAAAAAGATGGAATGAAAAAAGCTTTTGAGAGCTCAGGACCTGATCATGCAGGAAGTTAAAACGTTTGCATGGGATAGAGTGAACTGCAGCAATGTGAAATACAGGGGATAACATGATGTCAACTGACTGAATCAGGGCACATGAAGCAGCTGGGCAAAAAATCATAGGAACGTCTGTGAGGCGTGTGGACTGTGGTTTTGGTGCATTACACACATCTACAGAGTGGATGTGAGCAAATGAGGCCTTTCATCATCTGCTCCAAACATTACATCAGTGAACAAGTGTGAAAGGAGAAAGAATAAGGAAATCTGGTTTTTCTGCATGTTTTATAATGAGTTTTTATCCACTAATAACCAAGAGAACTGGTGTAGTATCAGTGAAATACAACTGTATTACTGTAAGAAACCTAGTTGTTTTATGAATCCTCTTGGATTTGGGAGGATTTAGATCAATTTCAAGAGGAAGATAAGAAATTATCTCTGTATTTTGGAAGGAAATATGACATCAACCTAACAACAAATCTAAATGGACTGTAGTAAGATCCGTGAAATAAACTAATGATATATCTAAATGGACTGCACAAGGATCAGTAAAATAAACTTATAGTACTATTGGAAACTCAGTTGATTAATGAATGCATCTGAAATTCCTAGGATTTCTTGGTGGAGACTAAGACACTACATGTAGCGCTTACCACTACACAATAGTATGGCATCACATCATTGGGAAGGAAACACAAATACAAAGCATACAATCCATACACTAATGCAAAAAAATGCAGATATAATTAAATCAAATTAGTCTTCTTGGTCTCCTACAATATTACAGTATATCTCACCTACAGCACACCTCTTGGTCTCCTACAATATTACAGTATACTTCACCAAGGACACAACTCTTGGATTTTGGTAAATCTTGTTATTTAGGAACACCATGTACCAGCAAACTCATTGCTTCAGCAACTGACTCATTGCACTCATGACTGGGTTCAAGGTCATCTCTCATCCATAAACAAAGATAGTTTACTTGATTACTCCTATCGTGTATAACGTGTCATCAACAAGAGCCATGTTTTCATGACTTTATGCTTCCTTTCACAACGCTCATACTATAAGCTAGAGGTCACCTTTCTAGAACACAAAATTATCCTGGATCATCCTTAGCCGACAGCACGCTGTAGTGCTACCAACGACCTAGAGAACAATCACCACACAGGACAATACGTCAAGAGAAGAATCCTGGCCAATCTTCACCCTAGCCTAAGCTCAGAACTCCTCTGACCGTTACCTTCAACATTACCGAGTTGTCACACAGAAAAAGACGTCAATACTACAATTTAGGCTAATGTTCATCCTAACCTGACTTTCAAACTTACCTTCATCCTCATCCTGACACTGTGCCTGACCTCTTGATTAAGTCACGCTTTGCCACTGTGGCAAATTGGTGGTTAACAAGGTAAGGTTTTATAACATTTTAAGAAAAACTGGCCTAAACTGCTCTCTGTACATGGGATCCTAACTGGCGACTTGATGAGGTTGATGTTAAGGTTGAAATATTGCTGAGGATGACGTGAAAGATAAAGTTACCATGAATATTCCCCGCAATGTCCTTCAGGGTACAAGTAGCATCCGTGTTCCTCGAGCTTCAACCTTCTACAATATCTATGTCATCAAGAAACATCTGTTGTAGGTCATCGTTCACGATATCATGATATTCAGGTACATGATGAATTACAAGTGTGGCATGACTGTTCCCGTGGGCCATCACTTGTGACATTTGTCCTCTCCAAAGTTTCTCTTGACATCTGTATCATCAACGATGTTCAAACACATCAATAAATCAATACTAACTACTTAATACAGTAATATCTTACCATTACTGTCTAACATCTCCATGTAACGTATAAAAAGTTTTCAAGTCAACATTACAAACTTCATCATCGCCGCCATATGACTTCACAAGAAAACAAAAACATTCCCCTTTCCAGTAATATTCTTCACAAAATAATATGTCTTTACAGACATAATCCACCATTATGTATCAATAAGCTATGTTCAAAAAATTTATGCCTCTATCAAAATATTTTCCTATAACCGAGCAAAACAGAAACCAGCTGAAAATAGGAACCTAAAATAGTTTTCAAGTCTTATCATTTACCTTCATAATAATGGTATATTACTATCATCATATACCATAATATTGTTATATTGCTATGATCATATAACGTAATATTGTTTTTTGCTATCATCATATACCATAAAATTGTTATATTGCTATCATCATATACCATAATAATGGTATATTGATATCATCATATACCGTAATAATAGCATATTGCGATCATCGTATACCGTATAATGGTATATTGCTATCATCATATACCATAATAATGTTATACTGCTATCATCATATACCATAATAATGGTATATTGCTATCATCATATACAATAATAATGGCATATCAAAATCATCATATACGATAATGATGTTATATTGCTATCAACATATACCATAATGATGGTATGTTGCTATCATCATATACCATAATATTGGTATATTGCTATCATCATATACAATGATAATGGCATATCAAAATCGTCATATACGATAATGATGTTATATTGCTATCATCATGTACTATAATAATGGTATATTGCTATCATCATATACAATAATAATGGTATATTGCTATCATCATATACCATAATAATCTTACATTGCTTTCATTATATACCATAATAATGGTATATTGCTTTCATCACATACCATAATAATGGTATATTGCTATCATCATATACCATTATAATGGTATACTGCTATAATCTTATGCCATGATAATGGTATATTGCTATCATCATATACCATAATAATGTTATATTGCTATCATCATATACAATAACAATGTTATATTGCTATCATCGTATACCATGATAGTGTTATATTGCCATCATCAAATACCATGATAATGTTATATTGGTATCATCAAATACCTTAATAATGTTATATTGCTATCATCATATTCCATAATAATGTTATATTGCTATCACTATATACCATAATAATGTTATATTGCAATCACCATATACCATAATAATTATGTATTTAGATCATAATATACATAATAATGTTATATTCCTATCATCATATATAGCAATTATGCTATAATGCTATCATCATATACCATAATAATGTTATATTGCTGTCATCATATGCCATAATAATATCATATTGCTATCAATGTTTACCACAATAATATTATATTCCTATCATTATTACAGTTATAATGTTATATTCCTATCATCATATACCATAATATTGTTATATTCCTATCATCATATACCGGAATAATGTTATATTGCTATCATCATATACTGTAATAATGTTATATTCCTATCATCATTCACCACAATAGGGTTATATTGCTATCATCATATACCATAATAATGTTATATTGCTATCATCATATACCATAATGATAATATATTGCTATCACCATATATCATAATGACAGTATATTGCCATCATCATATACCACAGTAATGTTATATTCCTATCATCATATACCATAAAAATGGTATATTGCTATCATCATATACCATAATAATGTTATATTGCTATTATAATATACCATAGTAATGTTATATTGCTATCATCACATACCATAATAATGTTATATTCCTATCATCATATACCATAATGATAGTATATTGTTATCATCATATACCGTTATAATGGTATATTGTTATTAATATATACCATAATGATATCATATTGCTATCATATTATACCATCATATTCATATATATGTTGCTATCATCATATACCATGATAATGGTATATTGCTATCATCATATAGCATAATAATGTTATATTGGTATCACCCTATACCATGATAATGTTATATTGCTATCATATACCATGATAATGGTATAATGCTCTCATCATATACCATGATAATGGTATATTGCTATCATCATATACTGTAAAAATGGTATATTGCTATCATCATATACAGGAATAATGATATATTGCTATCATCATATACTGTAATAATGTTATATTGCTATCATGATAAACCGTAATAATTGTATATTGCTATCATCAAATACCATAATAATGGTATATTTCTATCATTATATACAATAATGATATTATATTGTTATCATAATACACCATAATGATGTGATATTGCTATCATCATGTACTAGAATAATGTTATACTGCTATCATCATATACCATAATAATGTTATATTGCTATCATCATAAACCATGATAATGTTATATTGGTATCATCATATACCATAATAATGGTATATTTTTATCATTATATACAATGGTAATCTTATATTGTTATCATAATATACCATAATGATGTGATATTGCTATCATCATGTACCAGAATAATGTTATATTGCTATTATCATATACTGCATTAATGTTATATTGCTATCAATATATAGCATAATAATGTTATATTGCTATCATCACATGCTGTAATGATGTTATATTGCTATTATCATATACCATAACAATGTTATATTGCTATCATCATATACCATGATAGTACTATATTGCCATCATCATATACCATGATAATGTTATATTACTATCATCAAATACCTTAATAATGTTATATTGCTATCATCATTTACCATAATAATGTTATATTGCTATCACTATATACCATAATAATGTTATATTGCAATCACCATATACCATAATAATCATGTATTGCTATCATAATATACATAATAATGTTATATTCCTATCATCATATACAGTAATTATGTTATAATGCTATCATAATATACCATAATAATGTTATATTGCTATCATCATATACCATAATAATATCATATTCCTATCAACGTTTACCAAAATAATATTATATTGCTATCATTATTACGGTTATAATGTTATATTCCTATCATCATATACCATGGTATTGTTATATTCCTATCATCATATACCGAAATAATGTTATATTCCTATATAACCACAGCAATATAAACCACAATAGGTTTATATTGCTATCATCATATACCATAATAATGTTATATTGCCATCATCATTTACCATAATAATAGTAATATATTGCTATCATCATATATCATAATGATAGTATATTGCAATCATCATCTACCTTAGTAATGTTATATTCCTATCATCATACACCGTAAAGATGGCATATTGCTATCATCATATACCATAGTAATGTTATATTGATATTATCACATACCATGATAATGTTATATTGCTATTATCATATACCATAGTAATGTTATATTGCTATCATCATATACCATAATAATGTTATATTCCTATTATCATATACTGTAATAATGGTATATTGTTATCATCATATACCATTATAATGGTATATTGCTTTCAATATATACCATAATGATATCATATTGCTATCACATTATACCATAACAATGTTATGTTGCTGTCGTCATATACAATAATGATAGTATATTGCTATCATCATATACTGTAATGATGTTATGTTGCTATCATGATATACCATAATAATGTTATATTGGTATCACCCTATACCATAATAATGTTATATTGCTATCATATACCATGATAATGGTAGAACGCTATCATCATATTCCGTAATAATGGTATATTGTTATCATCATATACTGTAAAAGTGGTACATTGCAATCATCATATACAGGAATAATAATATACTGCTATCATCATATACTGTAATAATGTTATATTGCTAGCATGATAAACCATAATAATAGTGTATTGCTATCATCATATACCATAATAATGTTATATTTCTATAATCATATACCATAATACTGTTATATATCTATCATCATATACCATAATAATGGTATATAGCTCTCATCATATAACATGATAATGTTATATTGCTATCATCGTATACCATGATAATGAATTATTATCATCATATACCATAATGATATTATATTGCTTCCATCATATACCATAAATGTGTTAGATTTCTGTCATCATATACCATAATAATGTTATCTTGCTATCATCATATACCATAATATTGTTATAATGCTATCATCATATATCGTAATAATGGTATATTGCTATCACCATATGCCATGATAATGGTATATTGCTTTCATCACATACCATGAAAATGGTATATTGCCATCATCATATACTGTGATAATGTTAAAATGCTATCATCATATACCAAAATAATGGCATATTGCTATCATCACATACCACAATGTTATATTGTTCTCATCATATACCATGATAATGGTATATTGCTATTATCACATGCCGTAATAATGGTATACTGCTATCGTCATATGCTGTAATAATGGTATATTGATATCATGATATACCATAATAATAGTATATTGCTATCATCATATACCGTAATAATGTTATATTGCTATCATCATAAACCTTCATAATACTATATTGCTATCATCATATACAGTAATAATGTAACATTCTTATAATTATGTATCGTAATAATCGTAAATTGCTATCATCAGATATAGTAATAATGGTATATTGCTATGATAATACACCATAATAATGGTGTATTACTATCATCATAAACCATGATATTGCTATCATCATATACCATAATAATGGTATATAGACATCCTATACCATAATAATGTTATATTGCTGTCATCATATACCATAACAATTTTACATTACTATCATCATATTATAACATAATAGTGTTGTATTGCTGTCATTCCATAATAATGAAATATTGCTATCATCATATGCTGCAATAATGTCAAATTTCTATTACCATATACCATAGTAATGGTATATTTCTATCATTATATACAATGATAATGTTATATTGTTATCATAATATACCATAATGATGTGATATTGCTTTCATCATGTACCAGAATAATGTTATAGTGCTATCATCATATACCATAATAATGTTATATTGCTATCATCATATACCATGATAATGTTATATTGCTATCATCATATACTATAATAATGTTATATTACTATCATGAAATACCGTAATAATTGTATATTGGTATCATCATACACCGTACTAATGTTATATGTCTGTCATCATATACCATGATAATGTTATACTGCTGTCATCACATACCATAAGAGTGATATATTGTTATCATAATACACCCTTATAATGTTATATTGCTATCATCATATATGGTAATAATGTTATATTGCTATCAACATATACGATATTAATGTTGGCCCCAACCACCCTGCAGGACTTCAGGTGCTGGCTTGAGACATCCTGCAGGACTGCAATTGCTGGCCCCAACAGGACTTTAGCTGCTGGTCCCAACCTTCCTGCAGGATTGTAGCTGCTGGCCCTAGCAACCCCACAGGACTGCAGCTGATGGACCCAACCATCCTGCAGGATTGCAGCTTCTGGTTCCAACCATCATGCAGGATTACAGCTGCTGGCCCCAGCCATCCTGCAGGACTGCAGTTGATGAGCCAACCATTTTGCAGGACTGCAGCTGCTGGCCCCAACCATCCAGCAGGACTGCAGCTGCTGGCCCCCACCATCCTGCAGGCCTGCAGTTCCTGGTCCAAACCGTCCTTCATAAGTACAGCTGCTGGATACAGCCATCTTGTAGGACTGCAGCTGCTTGATTCAGCTATCCCGCAGGACGGCAGCTGGATGACTGCAGCTGCTGGCCCCAGCCATCCTGCAGGTCTGCAGGTACAAGCCCCAGTCATCCAGCAGGACTGCAGCTGCTGGATTCAGCTATCTCGCAGGACGGCAGCTGCTGGCCCCCAGCGATTCTGCAGGATTGCAGCTGCTGGTCCCAAACATCCTGCAGGACTGCAGCTGCTGGCCCAACCATCATGTAGAACTGCAGATGCTGGCCCCCAGTCATCCTGCAGGACTGCAGATGCTGGCCCTAACCATCCCAGAGGACTGCAGCTGCTGACCCCGGCCATCCTGTAGGACTGCAACTGCTGACTCAACTATCCTGCAGGACTGCAGCTGCTGGATATAGCCATCCTACAGGACTGCAGCTGCTGGCACCAGACATCCCACAAGACTAACAGCTGCTGGCCCTAACCATTCTGTAGGACTGTAGCTGCAGGCCATAACCATCCTGCAGGACTGCAGCTGTTGGGTCCAGCCATCCTGCACGACTGCAGCTGCTGGAGCCAACCATCCTGCAGGACTGCAGCTGCTAGCCCAACCATCCTGCAGATGCTGGCCTCAGCCATCCCGTAGGAGTGCAGCTGCTGGCCGTACCCATCCTGTAGGACTGCAGCTGCTGACCCTAACCATCCTACGGGACTGCAGAGGCTGGCCCCAGCCATCCTGCAGGAGTGCAGCTAATGGCCCAGCTATTCTGAAAGAGTGCAGCTACTGGCCCCAACCATCGTGTCGGACTGCGGCTGCTGGCTCCAGCCATCTTGCAGGACTATAGCTGCTGGCCCAAGTGATCCTGCAGGTCTGCAGTTTCTGGCCCCAACCATCCCACAAGACTGCAACTGCTGGCCTGTCATCCTGCAGGACTGCAGTTGGTGGATCTGGCCATCCTGCAGGACTGCAGCTGCTTGATCCGGTTATATCGCAGGATTGCAGCTGCCGGCCCCAGCCATCCCGCAGGACTGCAGCTGCTGGCCACAATAATCCTGGAGGACCGCAGCTGCTGGCCCCAGCTGTCCTGCAGTAGTGCACCTGCTGGCCCAACCATCCTGCAGGACTGCAGCTGCTGGTCCTCCTGTAGGACTGCAGCTGCTGGATCCAGCTACCCTGCAGGACTGTTGACCCCAACCATCCCGAAGGAGTGCAGGACTACATCTGCTGGCCCCAACCATCCTGCAGTACTGCAGCTGTCGGCCCAACAATCCTGCAGAACTGCAGCTGCTGGCCCCAGCCATTCTACAAAACTGCAGCTGCTGGCACTAACAATCCCGCAGGACGGCAGCTGCTAGCCGAAACCATCCTGCATGACTACAGCTGCTGGATCCGGCCATCCTACAGACTGTAGCTGCTGACCCCAGCCATCTTGCTGGACAGCCGCTGCTTGATCTAGCTATTCCGCAGGACTTTATCTGCTGGCCCCAGCGATTATGCACGACTGCAACTTCTGTCTCAAAACATCCTGTAGGACTGCGGCTGCTGGCCCCAACCATCCCTCAGGATTGAAGCTGCTGGATCCAGCCATCCTGCAGGACTGCAGATGCTGGTCCCAACCATCACGCAGGACTGCAGCTGCTGGCTCCAACCATCATACAGGACTGTATCTGCTGGCTCTAGCCATCCTGCAGGACTGCAGGTGCTGGATCCAGCCATCCTGCAGGACTGCAGCTGCTGACACCAGCCATCCTGCAGGACTGCAGCTGCTGGATCCAGCCATTCTACAGGACTGCAGCTGCTGGCAACAGTTATCCCGCAGAACTGCAGCTGCTGGCCCTAACCATCCTGCAGAACTGCAGCTGCTGGGTCCAGCCATCCTGCAGGACTGCAGCTGCTGAACCCAGCCATACTGCAGGACTGAAGCTGCTGGCCCCAGCCATCCCGCAGGATTGCATCTGCTGGCCCCAGGTA
>JAUUDZ010015910.1:0-11428 GCA_032361705.1 Panulirus versicolor | reverse complement strand
CCCCCCGAGTTTGTAAATTAAGGGGCAGTTTGAATAGTGAAGGGGTCTTGAAGAGAGACTCTGCTTAGGGCCCCCTAAAGGCTAGGGCTGGTCTTACCTACAGCATTAGCTTCATGTATTTTGATGACCCTGCTGCAATCTTCCTGTAGGGCACTGCATTATTGAAATGGCGATCCTGAAACAAATCTTAGAAAACACACAGAAGAGGAATTATGCGTTGATATAAACATGAATTTCATAAGTTGACTGGGCCTCTTATAGTATTGCAGGTATATTTTGATGACCCCCTGCAATCCCTTTGTATTTAAGAATATTTCACTGTATTTTGGTGTTTAGGGATAATGGTCAGGTTGCAGGACCTTATCATCCATTTACCACGTACTCAGCACATTTGCATATTTTCACCAGCACTTGTTTCATATTGCCAGTTACACCTGTAGTCCAACTGTAGCCACTTGTACCAAGACACTGCAAGCAATTTTTTGGTGATTATTGAATTTAAGGGTGTGGGAAATTGGGCAATGAAATGCATTGTTTATTATCTGTATTATGATTAAAATAAAACCTGCAGATAATGATTTTCACTTTTTTAATCCAATGAAAATGATAAGTAGGTGGTATTAAGAGCCAAGAAGATGAAAAGTTTGGAGTTGATTTATGTACAGGTAGCAGAAGCCCTCATAGTGATGAACAAAACCAATGAAAACCTCACCAAACTCCCCAGAACAGCTAATGTTTTCAGTGCTATAATTGAAACACACTAGCGATAGTGTCGTGCTGCTTCCCACCAGATGAAAAATATTCACTGAAATTCACTTGTTTATGTTTGAATGCACACCGCACAAACGTATCTGCAACTGGATGTAAACATGAATTTATATCAATCATTTTTATCAGAAGATATTAAAACTTATGTTAACGTTGGCTCTTTGGGGAAGTTAAGTATCCATAGGTTCTTTTGATTTCTAGAAATGTTTCTTCTACTTTTGCATTAGTTCATCCCACATTTAACTTGATCCCTGTAACCCTCCCTATATTTTACATAAGAAAATTATATCTTGTAGGTAATAGGGGAGAAAGAATACTTCCCACGCATTCCCTGCATGTCGTAGAAGGTGATTGAAAGGGGAGGGAGCGGGAGGCTGGAAATAGTCCCCTTTTTTTTTTTTACTTTTCCAAAAAAAGGGACAGAGAAGGGGCCAAGTGAGGATATTCTCTTTAAAGCTCAGTCCCCTGCTCTTAACACTACCATACTAATGTAGGAAATGGCGAATATGTTTGAAAAAAAAGGTTTTAGTCTGTTTTTGATACAGTAGACTAACTATGCACTGGATAATTTTGTACAGCTTAAATTCCCACACTCTTAGAATTGGTAATTATTCACGTTTTCCTTTTCCACCGGAGAAATCATTACTTCCATTTCTGCTTTCCCTTATATATTTCATGTTCAGCTTTGTGTTTTTCTATTAGCATAGTTACTTTATAGTATGAATTTCGTTTCTCTCTGAGGCAGAACATCATTCATCCTATTAGCTGTTTAAATGGAATCATTGTAGATTTCATTTTGTACTTCCCTTTCTTTATTTTTATCCTGTACCTCTTAACAGTGTTCTCAAAACTGGGACAGCAACTCTTTAACCCTCTAACTCTGGCAAGCATAAGACCTAGCACACCCTCCCCCCCCCTCCCCTCTACCTGTGAAATAGGGTTTTCAAAGAATAGTAAAAAAAAAGGCATTGTTTTCATATTTAGATTTGGCATGTTTGAACATAAAATGTGTGGCATTTTGATAGTTAATGAGTTGGAATGGCATAGAAAAGTGTCTTTTGATAAGTCATCTTTTTATTAATGTATGAAAACATGTTTTCATCTTTGATTGGAATAATGTGTTGAGTCATTGTGTGCACACTTGTTCAATCATTTATCCCCATCACTGAGTCTTTGTGTTATCTCTTGTTTAATCATTTATCCCCATCACTGCTCTCCATATGATTACCCATTCTATTTAAACATTCTTCCATGCTAAGAACTCTAATCTAGTGCTTCTACTGTGGAAATTGAACATACCCTTAGGAATCATGCCACAGCAGTGTCATATTATTAACCCATTGTTATTTTTTCTTACAGGTGTATCATTACAATGAACTTTCCTGAGGTGCAGGCAATGGGAGGCAGTGTAGGTGGTGGTGTTGGCTTTGGTGCAGCCAGTTTGGGCCATACATCTGCTGGGAGTGACTCTAACCTCACTGTTACCTCTCCTGCTACCTCATCTTCAGAAACAACTGTATATATGGGTTTTCAAACTACTTCACCCCTCTCCTCTCCTCAAGCTGGTTACCCACCTGTGTCTCGGCCCAGCATAGCCAGTATGTGGGGTATAGGGGGTTTCACGACACCACCCCTGCCACCCCCTCCTGCTGTATGTCCTAACACCATCGCTTCAACCCTTGGCCTTCCACAGATGCCCAGTGCAACTTATTTCAACTCTAGAGCACCCATGGGCTTTAACTTCAGGTGGGATATGAAATACTTTTACATCACATTCGTGCATCTTCAGTCACTTATGTACTTGCCAGGATGCATAGTTGTTGAATTAGTGTGTTAATTTCATTACTCTGAAAATGATTTAACAAGAGCATCTTGATATTTAGTGTTACAGTAGTTAGCATTCTTTCCAGCACCCATAAGACCAAAATGTTATCATGGTGAAAATATTTGAGATGATGTGTGAGTAGATTGAGAGGCTGTATGCACTTGATCCACTCCTGGAAATTGAGAATAAAGTTAATGTCTATAGATGGAATAGATAGTTTGAAATATTGAAATGTCATTCATTTACAAAAAAGGCCTTTTTTTGTCATTAAAGAATGAAGGCAACAAAGTACTCTTCCCCATGTGTGGTAATTGGACTTGTATGTGAAAAACTCATTTACCATAACTGCTGTTCAACAGTAGTTTTTTCACATAATAGATGTAACAAATGTCAGGTTATTACCAAGACAGAAACAAAACAGTAGCCAGTCACAGAAAAGTAATGATTTTTGATCTTCATAGAGAAATGATTTTCTTCACTGAGGAGCAATTGAAGAGCACATGCTAATTGCATGGAAACTGATATATGAAGAGTTAAATGGATGCCAGAATTTTTACTGCTGGGAGCTGCATGCAGTTCTTGATACGAGATTTAATTCATAAATCAGGACAAATTGTTTTTTTCACGAGCAGGTACATAATATTCCATCTTTTGTTATGGGATGGAAATTTAGTATATCTCATTACAGTGAGAAGTGTGATAACAGTCATGAGGATGAATTTTAATGGAGGTTGCTGAGCTCTATTCATACATGGTAATTTCTCATAAATGTAAGATGATTATAGGAAGAAGATTACAATAAGTTTGATTTATGATTACATATTTACAGGCAGAAAATTACTATAATTTTGATTTTCTGACTCAAGTTTGGATAGTGAGCATGGCAGATATGCAGTCAATTAAGAGGGATTTGTTGTTTGAGGATTGGGTACATTCAGTTAAGAAGGACTGGTTGTTTGTATAATGGTTACAATCATTAAAGAGGGATTTGCAGTTTGGAGAATGATATGGTTATTTAGTTGAAGATATAGTTGAGATTCACTTCCATAGAGGAACAATCTGAGAATGCAGATAGAAAGAATAAGTGAAAGTATGAATGGTTAGATAATTGGAAGTAGATGTAAAGCAGGATTCTATTGGAATGTATCTACAGTTGCATATGTGTGTGGGATTAGGCATTTCTATTGAGGACTATACAAAGATGTACTGTTCCAGTATTGCGTGAATATATCTAGTCTGGGTTTTTATGCAATAGAATAAGATAGTGCACATAATATAAAAGGCAATTTTTTGTTTTTTATGTTATGTACTCCAATCTAGCTTTTTCTCTTTTAGGATGGCAGGATCACATTTGAATGGAATACCCTTTGTTTACAAGCGAAAGCCAGAGGATGAACCTGGGGAAATGTAAGTTGGTTTGGTTACTTCTTTATCTCATAATGTTTTCCATTTATTCCATATCTGTGTTGACAGTCTCTTTTTAGATTGTTTTTAGATCTACACATTCTGTACCACTTCTTACACCATGCTGTCCCTCCCCAATCTGATGTTCTGTACATCCTCCCCCCCCTTTTTTCTTCACCAAACCACTCTTGACTCTTTCTTCACATACCACCTCAACCCAAACACCCTACATCTGAATCTCTCTCATAAAATAGGTTCAGCAGTCTTTCAAAATACTCACTTTTTCACTACCTGTTACATATCTATCTGTATCTTTTGTGGCCATTCCCTCTTGGAACACCCTAATGGAGGTGGCCATGTCAAAAGAGTCTCCATAGCTGGTGAATTCTAGTGCCACTTCAGAGCCTTTAGTGCCTTGCCCTTAACAGGCCACTGAAAGAGGGCAACTCCAGCATTGTGTTTCCAGAGGCTCCTACTTAATATTCCTACTTACTACTTTTACCTAATGTTTCTGCATTATGTTCCTACCTAAAACTTCTGCCTAATTCTCCTGCCTACTACTATCTATTGCTCCTACAATTTTGCCAAAAGGCAGGGCTAGCGCAGTGTTCAAGAAAATCTAGAAGTATGAAGAACAGTTGTGTGAGTTAAGTGTTTTCAGGTATTATGTGTTACAAGGAGAGATTGTATATTTGTGGACAGAATGCCAGAAGTGCACGTTTGGGTGAGACTGAAAGAAAAAGACTCTTTGGTTAGAGGTGTTGGCTCGCACCCCAGCCATCGCTAATCCTCCCAATACCCAGTTGGTTAGTACTGGCAATATACTTCCCTGGTCAGTGGCTGTTTGCCAACTGCTACCTTTCTCTTACCGCTTTCCCATTTGTGCCCTTCTGAATTTTCCATTTGTTCTCTTGTTTTTCATACAATATTGATCTTTCAAATCATTATTTTCTCAGAGGTTTTCTGATACTCACTCACATTAGCCCTCAATTGTCCTCCTTTTCAACCCCTGTGCCTTTCTGTTTGTTGCCTGCTACACTGTCTTGCACATCTCCCAGTCATTTGCACTCCTTCCATTTAAATATTGCCCATATTGTCCTTCTTTTCTCATTCACTAGCAACTTTGCTTAATCATCCCACCACTCACAAACCTTCCTAATCTTCCCACCTTCCACATGCATGCCACATGCATTTCTTGCCCATGCCAACACTGCTTCCCTAGATACCTTCCATTCCTCACCCACTCGCCTAGTTTCATTTACTTGCAACAACTTTTGCCATTCTGCAGTCAGGTTGTTTTGCTGTTGATATTAGATTATGTACTTTGTGAAGAGAGGAAGATTACTGGAAGGAGAGAAAAGGGGGAAGAATGCATGGAATGGTGTATGTGAGGGAGGCAAGTAAGGATGGGATAATTGGTAACTTTTGCCATGGCCTCCCCCTTGATGTGTGTTGCCAGGGGGAACGAGCATCAGAGAGATATTGATAGAATGACTAGATTATTGAAGCTATTATGTTAAGTGATACACTTTGGCCCTTCACTATGTGTTTTCAGATAACTCACTCACAACAATGCCTATATAATTTTTAATCAACTGTATGTAGGTCTTAACGGACATGATTGAAAACAAACAGCTTAAAAGGATTTTTTGCATTTTGCAAGATAGCTAATTGCTTTTATTTGATTGCAGAAAGCCATTGGCCAAACAGCACATAAGTGAGGAGAGAATGGCTGCACATCTTAATTCTCTTCACCTCTCAGAGAGTTACCAAAATCACCGACTTGGTAAAAAAGTAAGTCTTCATTATTACATGAACAAATCACATTATTCAAAAATTGCCTTTATATAGAATATACTGATATTTTATAGTCAGCAGCTGGTTGTAACTTGCTGTTTGTATCAGTGCACCAGTTATTGCATACAGGATGATGTGCTATAAACACTGAGGCACCTTTGTACTGCATGTATACACCAGGAACTGCACCGAGACAGTAGCACCCAAGTCATTCTAACTTTTAGAACAGATTCAGATGGTCTACAGCTAATTTAGGCCAATTGTATAGGTAAGGGGAGAGAGATTGGATTTCAAAGAGACCCTTGAATGCAGTAATTCTTAAATGTATATATATATATATTTTTTCCCACTGGAAAAGTGAGGTATAAGAAGAAATGTGGCTGTAAGAAGATTAGGGATTGGAACTGACATACTGATGAGAGGTCCCAAGTACAATACGCTGAAGGTTTTTGGGTCATTATATAGAAAATGATTAACATGGAGAAAATGTGCATATCTGTGATCATTTGAATAAAGAAGTTTATTAAAACAAATTCTGTGCAGGAATGTAATAGTAAATGAATGAGAAACATTTACTTATAAGTGACAGTGCTAACTGACATGCTTACCTGATTGCCTTCAAAATTGTTTTGCTCCAGTTCTTTAGAACTCTGTGTTTATTGTGGGAACTCATAGAAGCTTGTGTAAGTAAACAAGATTGTTTGGAAATTTTAGGTTGGATATTCATCATTTTCATACTGAAACTAAAAGACTGAGAGGCAATTTAGTGTGAGCCTAGAGCCCACTTAGGTTGAATTTTAGATCATAATTGAAGCCAAGCACTGTTAGTTACCATGACCATACACCTGTAATTAGTTCAGCTTGGAGGAGGCTGGATTAAGGAGACTGTGATGGTTTTACAATGGATGGAAAAAGATGAGTTAAATGATGAACCTTCTGGATCCATAAGTCTGGGGAAAATATTGGCCGGTACAAAAAGATTAGATTAGAAGTTATAAGGGTTGGAGAAACTAAGAAGCAGGGAAAGCACGTTAAATATCATGGAAAGTGTCATGAGATGGAAAAGGAAATTAGAGAGCTGAAACAGTGTGTATGAAGCAGTTATGTTTGAGGCATGGTTCTGGATGACAGACTTTGGTTTCACTTAGTTACACCTGATAGCTAGAAACTAGATGTCTGCTCTTGATGCTTTTTCAAAAAGGTAAGGACTGTTGTTCTCTGTTTGGTATTTTGTAAATTGTGTAAAAATCTGTGATTGAAAACATATATATTTTTTTTTACCAAGGTTCATATGATGGTATATTGTAATGTGTATGATATAATTTTAGGGCTGTACAGAGGACTTTGACATGATGCTGGATGATGAGGTAGATGAAGGTTTAGGAGGGGACGGAACTTTGCGGCTGGAGAAACTGAGTTCTGAAGGATCTGCACGCCTTGTCATTGCAGATGAAGTAAAGAAGATTGTCCCTGGAGAGTCTCAACTTCCACCATCGATATTAAAAAAATTGTATGTTTTGTCTTTTTTAATGAAGTAGTTAGTATAATAAGGTGATGTGATTCTCATAGCTTATAGTGGTGTATGGTAGATGTGGGAAGGTTAGATTGTGCATGTTTGATTTTCTAATTACTTTTCCTTGAACCCTTGCCCAAACTGAGTTGATTAATAATGAAGCCCAGGATCCCTGTAATGCAGTTTTTACGTGGAATGGGTGAAGGCAGCAAGTATGGATGTGTACATGTGTATATATGTCTGTGTATGTATATGTATGTCTACATTGAAATGTATATGTATGTATATGTGCATGTGTGGACATTTATGTATATGCATGTGTATGTGAGTGGGTTGGGCAATTCCTCTTCTGTTTCCTTGCACTACCTTGCCAACGCAGGAGACGGCGGTTAAGTATAATAGTTACTCTTTCCAGTTAATATTATAAGTTTCATTGAAACTAAGTGCATAAAGATAATGAAATAAAACCAAAATGTAAAAGCAGAAAAACTTTTTTCATTCATCCAAAAACTCAAACTCAAGTAAGCAATAAGTTATTTGTATAAAGATCTACTGCAGTAATCATGCAGATTTTTGTTTAATAAAACATGAAAGGGTAGAGGGGGGCACAGTAGCCAGGACTATGCTGAGAGGTGGGTGCAAGGCCAAAACATTTAAGAAACATTGCTCAAGAGGGTGGCCATGACAATAGTCTCCATAATTAGTGAACTCAGGTACCACTTCTTAGCCTTTAGTGCCTTCCCCTTAACAGGCCACTGGCAGGGGGCAACTTAAGCAAAGTATTTGCAAAGGCTCCTCCCTAATGTTCCCATTGACTACTTATATCTAATGATTCTATCTAATGCTCCTACTTAAATGTTCCTAACTACTGCTTCTGTGTACTGCTCTTACCATTTTGCCAAAAGGCAGGGCTAGTACACGGTGCTCACTGCAGGCAGGGCTAGCACATAGTGCTCATTGCAGGAAAAATAGTTAAGAAGAATGAGCTGTTGGAGTTAGTGTTGTTAAAAGTTATGTATGACAAGAAGAGATTGTATGTTTGTGAATAGAATGCCAGCAGTCCACATGTGGGTGAAGTAGAAAGTAAAGAAGCTCCCTGGGTCAGAGGGGTGCAACTTGACAACCACTAAAGTGCTGGCTCACTCCACAGCCGGCACTAACCCTCCTGATACCCAGGCAGGTAGTCCTGGTAACAAACCTCCCTAATCACTGGGTTCCAACCAACTACTACCTATCATGTGCATTCTTCAGTTCAAAATATTCAACATATGATCAATATTAATTAATTTATCAAGGAGGAACTTTCTTGAGAGAAATGTTAAGAAAATTAATGAAGACCACAATACACCGTATGATTGTATCAATTATAAATGAAATGTTTTGAAGCAGACGCTGATACTAAGAATCGGCAGGAGGCATGACCTCTATCTATTTCAGCTGTTATCTTGAATAATTTACAGAATATTCGGGTAATTTTCAATGTGTGCATTAGGTAAGAACCTGTCGAAAGAAAATGTGCTTATAAGATATGTAAGAAAATGTCATCTAATGTATTTTATAAATCATATGCTTTTGTGACCCTAAGGGATGTAAGACTAGGTAAGAATTCCATCTCCTCAGTTCAAGAAAGCACAAAAATCAGGTGAAATATATCAGAATAACACAGTTTATGCCATAAAAATATTCTGTTTTGTGTCCAAATGAGCTAGAAGAACAATGTTTGATGTAACATAAGAAAGAATTCATTTTGTGAGATAGTTAAGCCTTTGATTGCCCTCATCAGTAAGTCACAGGAACAGTTAAGCCCTTATTGCCCTTATCAGGAAGTTGCTTGCTACGGGAAAAGTATCAGATGAATGGAAGTTTGCCACCGTAACACCGACTTTCAAAAAAGGTAATAAGTCATTGCCTGGAAATTTTTGTCCTATTAGCTTAATGTCTGAAGTTGGAAAACTCATTGAAACCATCATTCATGACGGAATTGTAAGCCATTTAGAGGACCACCACTTAATAAAAGATTCTCAGCATAGTTCTGACAAAATTTCTCATGTCTGACATATCTGCTTGGTTTCTTTTATAGTATAAGCAACACTTATGACAGAAGTAAAGCAGCTGATGTTTTCTATCCAAATTTTCAAAAGGTTTTGATAAAGTTCCACATCAAAGTTTACCAGCGAAAATTAAATCACATGGTATTGATGGGAATGTACTTCAGTGGCTGATCATCCATATACAAAACATTGTGATTAATGGTCAAGCCTCAGAATGGTTAGACACAACAATTGCAGTGCCACAAGTCTTGGGACCAGTTCTCTCTCTCATATCAAAATTCACTCATGATACAAAGTTGGGAAATCAATCTACAAATGAAGTGGAATGTCTACAGCTTCAAACTGACACAAACAAACTGATGGACAGGCTCATAGGTGAATTTTAGCATTAATAAGTGCAAAGTTTTACATATTGGTTGTAAAAACAAAAAGGCAACCTACTGTATGAATTCTGTTGAACTGCAAAAGGTAAATGGGGGAAAAGACTACGGCATAATAATCTCTGGCAACCTGAAACTAAGTAAGCAGTGAAGAGAGGGAATGAAATTCTTGGATTCATAGGAAAGGCCTTGGAAGTTAAGTTTAGGGAAATTATCCTTACTCTTTACGATTAACTGTTTCGTCCACATCTTGAACATTCTATTCAGTTTTGGTAAGCCTGCTTTAAAAAGACATAGACAGAATGGAGAGTACAGCATCAAGCTACCAAGATGGCTTCTGGACTGAGAAACAAATCATATGAAAGTAGACTAAATGACATGAATCTATTTAACTCAGAAAAGAGAAGATTAAGAGGTGATCTAATATAAGTATTCAAATTATCACACTTTGATAATCTTGATCTATCAAGTTACTTAAGACTTGACTTGTTTGATTTTCCTTATAGTACTGAGTTCAAACTATTGGACAAATGTTTTACCTTTAATGAGGCAAAATACTTTTTCTCCAACCTGAATGTTAACATATGGAATGCTATGCCAAACAGAGTGGCTGAAAGCAGTACTATAGATACTTTTAAGAATAGACTTGATAAATACTTTACTTCAAGTCTTCAACTTAACATTATTTGCACCTCCTTTGTCAATGGAAATTTGCAGGTTATTCTCTTTACGTTATCTGTATGCCTCCTAACTTTTACAACACCCATCTGTGAGCTTCTGATATCTTCCACATCACAAACAGCCTCGAAAGGATCCAATGGTATGTTGCTGTTTGAATTCCTGTTGTATGTTATGATGCACCAAATCCACAGCTCCATGTATACAACCAGGCCCCACAAACCTTTTAATGGTTTATTTTAACTTGTTGACTCCTGTATACCACATTGTTTCAGTTCAATCTATCCTATGCACCCCTTTTACACTTCTGCATGTTCAGCCCACTTGCTTAAAATCTTTTTTGCTCCATCCTTCCATCTCCAATTTGGTCTCCCTATTCTTGTTCCCTCCACTTCTGACACATATTTCCTCTTTGTCAACATTTCCTCACTCATTCTCTTCATATGTCCACACCATTTCAGCATGCCCTCATCAGCTCTCTCAAACACACTCTTTTTATGACCACACCTCTCTCATCCTTTCAATACTTACTTATGTTTTACAAGACAGGATTCTTTCACTTCCTCCAATATTTGTATATACTTTCCCTTGTCTTGTCTTTTTCACTTACATAATCATATATATATATTTCAATTAGGGCTGGCCTTTATATGGACTTCTGTTTGTGACTGGAGCCTTGAAAAAAATAATCATACCACATTTTGTCCTCAAACATTTCATTTCCAACATATCCACCCTTTTCCTCACAGCCTTATCTGTGGCCCATACCTTGCATCCATATAATATTACGGGGACTACTACACCTTCAAACATGCCCATTATAACAGATAACAATTTCCCTTTCCACACATTCTTCAGTTCTCCCAGAACCTTTGCTCCCCCTCCCATCACCACCACCACCAACCCTATGACTCACTCCGCTTCCATGGTTTCATTTGCTGCCATGTCCACTTCCAGGTATCTAAAACCCTTCACTTCCTGCAATTTTTCTGCTTCAAATACACACCCCAAC
>JAUUDZ010015876.1:0-19627 GCA_032361705.1 Panulirus versicolor | reverse complement strand
ACAAAAGTCATGAACCCATGCTGTGGAAATGAGCTATGCAAAAGGAGCATGCGATATGATTAGATGGAATGAAGAAAGAAATAAGGGGGTGAATGAGAGATCTGATACAGCAGGGAATGCAAAGGGAATAGATTGTGGAGTGGTAGAGTGGTTGAAGTGTAATGCTTTGAGATAGCTTGGTAGACAAAATCTAGCCAAGTTTAATGCCACCAAGGACCAATTTACCTATCTCTCCATCAAAAACTCCTCAAAACTTTCATTTCTCCTTTGATGGTTCTGTAACTCCACCTCTTGACACAATGAACATACTTGGTACTACTGTAGCATCCATTCTTTCTTGGCAACCCACATTACGGTAATAGCTAAGTCTGCCTCTGAGAAATTGGGTGTCCTGTTTAGATACGAAAACTTCTTTTCTCCTGAACAGTTGCTTTGTTTATGGAGTACTGCTCTCACACCTGTGGTGGTTTTAACTCTGTATCTTTATTTAACAGAGCTGAGTCTAAAGCCATCTGACTTATATACTGTCCCAGGCGAACTTCCAAACTTGACCCTCTTGCCCTATGCCACAATGATGATTCACTTTCCTTCTTTTACTGGCGTGACTTTGGTTTTTGCCTCTGAGAGCTGGCTTCTTGTGTGACCCACCACTAACTAGACTTAGCAGGCTGCTGTGTCACATGATTATTGTGTGGCTGTCAGCAACTTGAGTGTGGTTTGTTTTGATAACTGCTTTCCCTACACCCCAAAGCTCTGGAAATCTCTGCTTTTTTATGTCTTTCCCAGTAACTATGACATGGCACATTTCAAAAGATAGGTTTTTCACCTCCAAAATTTTTAATTACTTTCTCTCGCCTTTTCTTTTTCTTTTTCATAATTCTCTCTATATTTCAATTAAGGCTCAGCATTGATGTGGACTTTTGTCTGTGACTGAAGCCTTAGAAAACATTAAAAGGGAAGTTTACATGGAGAATGTATGATAATGATTAAAGAGATTGGTGTGAGAGGAAGACCACCTGTGGCATTAGGAAAAAAAGTGAAAGAGTGCTAAAGGGAGAGAAATGGTGGAGGAATGCATGGAATGGTGTATGCAAGAGAGGCATGTAAGGACAGGGATACGTGGAGACTGTTTTGCTATGCCCATCCCCTTGGTGGGAGTTCCCAGAGGGAATGGGCATCAAAGAGAAGGTGAAGCAAAAGTATAAACATGTCTCAGGTTGAAAAAGACTGTAAGGATCATAGGACTGCAAGTAAAGCTGTCATGGGCCTTAGCTGAGTAAATGCAATGCTCATGAACCATATTTAATCCCACATGCATTAACTTCGAGAACATACAGTGGAATGTAAATCATCCTGTGTTAACATATGAAAAATAGAGAAAAAATTGAACTCACTCCTGAACTATTACCCTTCAAAATTATTTCTTTGAGAGGGAAATGGAAAATATCATATGGTAGCAGGTAGAAGCATTAGACTGAAATCATTAGGAACATTAAGGTAAAAGCCTCTGCAAACACTGCGCTAGACTTGCCTTCTGCCAGTGGACTGTCAAGGTTGAGGCATTGAAGAATAAGAAGTAGCACTGGGGTTCTTTAGTTATGGAGACTGTTGCCATGGCCAGCCCTCTGAGGGAGTTCCAGTTGGAACAGGCAACAGAGATATTGATAGATAGATAGTGGTCTTTTATTCATCGGAAACATTCACCTGCATTAAGTATACATGAAAGAGATAGGAAATTTTAACCTTTTCGGCTTCAGGTGTTTGTCCCATAGGCTGCAAAGGAGTACCTTTAGAAGCACACAAGTGTCTCAGTCAGCCTTGTGGTTATGCAAGCTATATTCATTGACGCTTACATTATTCATCCCTTCAAGATACTTAATAAATGTGATTATAGCCCCTCTTTTGAACATCAAGGTTCCATCTAAATCTGTAAATAGCAGGCCCATAGCTACTGTCAAAACACTCCAAAATCCTAAGTAAATTTACAATAGTCATCATATTCATGAGATGTGGTTGTTCTTTTCACATTATAGGAGGACATGCCACTGATGTCCCCAACCCACTTTGAGAAGCTTCTATGACATGTGCCCTCTGTTACCCTCCAGCAAGATAATATTCACTGTTCTTGGACTGTGTCTGTTAGTGGTTATTCCATGAGTGAGAAATCACCATCAGTGGATGGAAAGGAGTCATGTCTTGTCAAAGACCTTGCTCCAAATGAGTTCATCATTTCCCGACTCCTAGGTGGATTGCATCTTTAAGTCTGTGAGGACCTTATAAAACAGTCTTGGGATGATAAAACTGTAACAGTAAAGGCACTCTTTTTTCCACTGAAGGAGTCTTCCTCATTCCTGCCTGAAGATCCTGCTTCTTTTTCAGCCTCATATATGGTACAATGTCAAGTGCTTTCTGGTAGTTCAGTTGTACACACCTTATCCAACCTTCCCATTTGTCTAAATCAGAGTTTACTCTCTCATACAAGTCTAAGAAGTTTGTTATACATGAATCTTTTTCCCTTAATCTATATAGTTTCTCTTTTAGATAGTTTCTCCATTGCAAGTAGTAATCCAATTATTTTCTCTTTGCATCTTACAGCATTTTGCAGAATACACTCATTGGAAAGAGCAGTTTATAGTTCATTGCAAATTCTCAGTCTCCCTTGTTGAATATACAGAAGGTATGATATTTGCCCCTTTTCATTCCCCTGACGTTTTCCCTTTACTAACATCTTGAATGACATTTTAGGTGGTTTGGAAGCATAACTGTGTACTGCTTCAGCACATATTTAGAAACTTTATTAGGATCATGAGCACTAGGTAAAAGTAGTTATTAGGAACATTAGATAGGAGCCTCTGCAAACCTGTGCTAGGTTTGCCCTCTGCCAGTGGCCTGTTAAGGATGAGACACTAAAGGATAAGAAGCAGCACTGGAGTTATTTAGTTATGGACACTGTTGCCATGGCCACCTCTTTGAGGGAGTTCCAGTTTACATGAGAAAGACAGACAACAGGAGGCCTGATTGGCCCACGACTGGGTTGTCTGAAAAAAGAAAAAAAAAAAGAAATAAATCCGCTCAGTAGTTTTTAAGCTGTCACCGACTCCCCACTGCTGCACATTAGCCTTCTAGTGTCCCCGTTAACGGTGTCGTTTATACATTTATTTCTGGTGTTTTTCTCAAAGTATACCTGAATTTATAAAAAATTTGTCTAAACTTTTGAAGGTATTAATAGTTTTAGCATTCACTACATCTGATGGTAACTTATTCCAGTGCTCAACACACTTCTAGGAAAAGAAGCTTTTTCCCACGGCTGTATTATATCTTTTGGCTTTGAGTTTTATTCCATTTGTCCTAGTAACCATACTTTCTTGAATTTCAAAAAATGATTGTGGTTTACTTTTTGAACTTGTTCAGAATTCTGAACACTTGGATTAACTTGCTGTGAAGTCTACATTTTTATAAGGGAATAGAGATCCAATCGTTTTAGCCTCTTTGTGTGCTAGATTCCTAAGAGATGGGATCAATTTTGTCTTGCGTCTTTGTACTTGCTCTAAATCTTCCTCTTTTTTTATGGTTTGGAGACCAAAACTGGACTGCATATTCAATATGTGGTCTTACTAGAAAATTATAGTGTGAGAATTGTTTCTGGTGTCTTGTAATCTACGTTCCTGGCTTTGAAACCTAACATTAGGTTGCCTTTTTTACTTGCTGCTTGACCTTTTTAATTTCAAATTGTTGCTGATGACAACTCCAAGGTCTTTTTCTCCATTTACTTTAGTTAAAGTGTTTCCAAATAGTTTGTAGTCGTAACATACATTCTTGTCTCCAAAGTGCATAACTTTACACTTGTCTACATTGAACTTCATTTGCCATCTGTCTGACCACTCTGGTAGTAAGTTAATATCTCTGAATCATTTCACAGTCCCACCTGTTTACATCTCTACCTCTTAGTTTAATATCATCAGCAGATTTGGAGATCTTAGATATGAGACCGAGTTCTATGTCATTAATGTATATTATGAAAAGAATTGGACGTAGGATGGCCCCCTGTGGTACAACACTGGTTATCTCTTCATAGATTCCCAATTAGCGATGGGAGGTGCAAGAAAAGCTAACTATTGTGCATGATCTTTTTGTGGGGAGTCAGTAAGTGACCAAAAACTACATGTTGATAGTGAGAGAAGTTGATAGTGAAAGAAGTTGTCAATTTAAGGAAGGAATGTTTGGACACACTATGAGAAAGATGGCAGATCAGAATGCTGATGGCACAGGTCGAAAAAAGAGGAGAGGAGGCAGTCAGACGATGGTTCGATATATGATACTTAACACAAGAGATCCCCTCCACCACCATTCACCTTCCAGTGCGGCCTGTCGTACGGGAGTACCGGACAAATCCCACCCGCTTCTCGCTACGACAATCTGCCCTCAGGTACCTGCCCTTGTAGCTTCGGGAGGACAGCCAAGTTCCGCTCACCACAAGCGCACAAAGGGAAAACCCCTCCAGCCCGATGGCCGACACCATATGAACAAGGCAGGCCCGATTAACCTGTGCTCTTGGACCACATCCTGTGAAGGGAGTGGGTCCAGGTTAGGGCTTCAACTGAGCACACCTCTAGGTCCCGGTAAGAAAGCCGTAACCCTCTGAGAACACTCGCACTTTCTTGGCACCATGCGCCACGCCAGTTAACTGAGGCAAATGTCACATGCACGGTGGCTTTCCCGGTGAAATTTCGTATTCCCTGAGGGACTTCCAGGGAGCCGTAAGAGCTGCACTTATGTAGATGTGCAGCTGAAAGTACGAAGTGAACACCAGAGACTTGAGTATCTATTATTAAAGCCTCTTTGCCTTTGGAAGCCACGATGTCCGGCTTCATAAAGGATCCCACAATAGGAATGCGAGGTTCGCAGGCCTATTCTTACCCCTTCTGCCTCAATCGACCAGCCAAATAGGCACTGATGTTATCGTGCCTCTTTACCCTACCCCATGGGTACGTGGGCATACTTTGGTGATATGCCCAAGCGTACCGGGATTGTGACAAGTGTCATAGAGACCGTTGTTCTCAGGCCGGCCTCTAGCTGCCCTATCGGGGGCGGGTAAAGCGCCAATCCTCATTTGGATGGCTTTCGCGTAATCAGCACCGGATAGGAAACGGTTCCACTGTTTACCCATCTGCTGACCTGAGGCACGATAGCAGATGGAGCGAGACCCGCGTCGTGAACGGTGCGGATCAGATTGGCCCTCCATAAGCGATGGCGTTCGAGTTTATTACCCGCCTGCCGACCAGCAATACACGAGGGTCCGGACCAGCCGCCTGAATCACCAAGTCAGCCGAAGTTAGTAATTTCTCGAACCTGGCTTGATTATTTAACCGGACGGTCGAGACAAAGTCCGGTATACTAAGCCCACCATCTCCTGCCGCCAAGTGGAAGTATGCACAGGGAACGTCATGGGTTAGGCGGAGCCAGCGGCGAACCGCAACTCAACTCGCCTGTCCATGCGTGCTAGCTGCGTCTTACAATCTTCCCCCAGCACCAAGCGATGCATGAGCTTTGGCACTCGGTGGTCCACTAGCAACACAATCCTTTTTCGAGATTTTAGAGGGGCTCCGGTCATGTTAAGGAGCCCCTCTTCTGGTAGGGCACCGTAGGACTTACATCTGCTCCCTGGTCCAACAAGAACGCCGAGGTACTTAAAATCGTCCTCAGCACTCATGAAGCCGATAGGGCTACCCAAGACTTGGAACATCCTACCTTTGTTGACGTACCAAGTCTGCGCTTGCCATCGATCTCCATGTTGAGGGAACGACACTCCCGGGTTCACTCGAAGTCCACCCCAAGCAAGAGTCTCTGTCATGATGTTAATTGCCTGTTGCAAACCAGTTGGCGTCTGCGCCACCAGAACCAAGTCATCAGCAAATGTCAGCACTGATACCTTCTGGTCACCGATTCCGATGCCCACACCTGATTCCTGAACTCATGTTCTCCCTCGTCAATCACAAGGTTGAAAAGGATTGGTGATAGAGGGTCACCCTGCTTGACCCCACGAGTCATATTGATTCTTCCCGACTTCTCGCCGCTACCTTCAATGTGTGTGAAGGCTCGGCCATAAGTCGACATAAATTTGCCCTGACGAGGGCTGGAATCCCCTTCCGCGACATGGCCTGCTCGATAGTACTATGATTAACACTATCGAATGCTTTGGCCATGTCGAGGAATGCCAGGTGCACACCGTGGGCGTGTGCCCGCGCACGACCGATGATCGCATCCAAGATCGTGAGGTTCTCGAGGCATCCGTCCACTGGAACGAATGCCTTTTGAACTCTATCGATCTGGACGAGGCTCGAGATGCTGCTGCTCAGAATCTTATGGAGCAGACGGACTACGGCACAAGAGATGGTAATCGGCTTGTAGTCCTTGGGCTCAGTTGGGTTAGGTACTTTTGGAATTAGCACCGCGCGATTTGCCTTGAGTGGTTCCGGCACCGCAGACGTGGCTAGCCACAGGTAGAACATTTTGGCTAAGATCCTCGGAGGAATGGACTTTAGCAAACGTGTCGGCATCCCGTCAGGACCAGGGGCAGATGTTTTAGTGGCTTTGAGGTGATGTGCAACCTCGCTTACGGTGACAACCTCTGCTAGTTGTCCATTAACTGGGTCATAATTGGTAATGACACGTTCGTCCGGCTCAGATCGTCGAGGGAAGAGAGCACCCCAAAAGGGATTGTGGCGTTCCGGCCCAACCGAAGTTGGCGGTACCTCCAAGTCGCCTTTAAGAACAAGTCCAGCGGCCAAAGACTTATTCTGCCGATAAAGTCTCTGTACTTTTCTGTATTGTTCCCGTCTAAGGCGATTTCCACACCATATGCCCAACAATTATCATGCCACCACTCGCCCGAGAATTACCGTACAACCGACAATTATCGTGCCACGAATCGCCCAACGATCATCATACCATCATGCACGTCACAATCACCGGGCCACCATACGCCCGACAATCATCATGCCACCATACACCCGACAGTCATCATGCCGCCATATGCCCAACAATCACTGTGCCATCATACCACCAACAATAATCATGCCACCATACGCACGACAACCATCATCCCACCATGGAAACGACAATCATCATGCTGTCGTACGCCCAACGAATCATCCCGCCACCATACGCCCTACAATCATCCTACCACTATACACCCAACAAACATCATGCCACCACATGCCCGAGAATCATCATGCCACCATCTGCCCTACAATCATCATACCACAATACACCTATCAATCATCAAGCCACCAAACGCCCAAGTCATCATGCCACCATACGCCCGAAAGTCATCATGCCACTATACCCATGACAATCATTAAGCAACCATACATCCGACAGTCATCATTCCACCATACGCCTGACAATCATTATGCTCTCAAACATCCGACAATCCCCGTGACACCATACGCCCAACAATCATCATGTCACCATACGCCTGACGATCATCATGTCACTATATGTTCGACAATCATCATGCCACCATACGCCCGAGAATCATCGTGCCACCATACGAATAAGGATCATCATGCCACCATACTCCTGGCGATCATCATGCCAATGTACGCCCGATAATCATCATGTCGCCATAGCCACGACAATCATGGTGCCACCATACGCCCAACAATCATCATGCCACCCCACGCCCGACAATCATCATGCCACCATAGGTCCGACAATCATCATGAGAGGATACACCCAACAATCATCATGCCACAATACATCCGACAATCACCATGCTACCATAAAACCAACAATCATCATGGCACCATACACTCGACACTCATCTTTCCACTAAACACCCGGCAATCATCATGCCACCACACACCCAAAAATCATCATGCCACCATACGCCCAACAATCATCATGCCACCACACGCGCGACATCATCATACCACCATACGCCCGACAATCAACATGCCGCCATACGCTGGAATGTTATCATACCACCATACACCCAAAAGTCATCATGCCACCAAAATACCTCAGACAATCTTCATGCCACCAAACGCCCGACAATCATCATGCCACCATACAGCCGACAATCATCATTTCACCATCAGCCCAATAGTATGCCATCATACACCCGACAATCACCGTGCCGCCATACGCCTAACAATCTTTATGTCACCTTACGCCTGACGATCATCATGCCACTATACGTCCGACAATCATCATGCTACCATACGATCGAGAATCATCGTGCCACCATAAGCCTAACGATCATCATGCCACCATAAGTCTAACGATCATCATGCCACCATACTGCTGACGATCATCATGCTAACGTAAGTCCAACAATCATTATCCCACCATACGCCTGATAATCGTCATTCCACCACACGCCCGAAAATTATGATGCCACCATACGCCCGACAATCAGCATGCCACCATACGCCCAACAATCATCATGCCACCCCACGCCCGACAATCATCATGCCACCATACCCCGACAATCATCATGCCACCATACGGCGATGATCATAAATCCACCATACGCTTGATGGTCATCGTGTCATCATACGCTGGATAGTCATCAAATCACCATACGGGTAACGATCATAATGCCACAATACGCCCGACAATCATCATGCCACCATAATCATGATGATCATCCTTCCACCACACGCCCAACAATCATCATACCACCATGCGCCCAACAATCATCATGGCATCACACGCCCGACAATCATCATGCCACCATATTCTCGACAATTTTCATGCCACAACACGCCCGACAATCATCAAGTCACCCTACACTGGACGATCATCATGCCACCAAACGCCCAAGAATCATCATGCCACTATACATCCAACAATCATCAAGCCACCACACGCCCAACAATCATCATGCCACCATACGCCCGACAACCATCATGCCACTATACCCCTGACAATCATTATACCACGGTACATCCAACAGTCATCATTCCACCATACGCCTGACAATCATTATGCTCCCAAACACCCGACAATCACCGTGTCACCATACGCCCAACAATTATCATGTTACCATACGCCTGACGATCGCCATGCCACTATATGTACGACAGTTATCATGCCACCCTAAACCCGAGAATCATAGTGCCACTATACGCCCCACGATCATCATGCCACCATATTCCCGACGATCATCATGCCAACGCATGCCCGACAATCATCATGCCACCATACGCCCAAAAATCACTATACCACCCAACGCCCGACAATCGTCATGCCACAATACACCCGACGATCATCATGCCACCATACAACCGACAATCATCACGCCTCCATATGCCCAACAATCACCGTGCCACCATAGAACCAACATACCCGACAATCATCATGTCACTATACGCCCAACAACCATCATGCCACCCAACGCCCGATAATCATCATGCCACCAACCGCCCACCAATCATCATCCCACCATGGAAAGGACAATCATCATCCTGCCAAACGCCTAACAATCATCGTGCCACCATACGCTCTACAATCAACATGCCACTATACACACAACAATCATCATACCACCACACGCCCGAGAATCATCATGCCACCATCCGCCCTACAATCATCATGCCACCATAGCCCCGAAAATCATCATGCCACCATACGCCTGATGACCATCATGCTTACCATACGCTTGGTGATCATCATGTTATCAAGTCACCATACGGGGTAACAATCATCATGCCACCATACGCCCGACAATCATCATGCCACCATAATTTTGATGATCATCATTCCACCATACGCCCGACAATCATCATACCACCATGCGTCCAACAATCATCATGCCATCACAAGCTCGACAGTCATCATGCCACGATATACTCGACAACTTTCATGCCACAACACGCCCGACAACCATCATTTCAACCTACACCGGACAATCATCATGCAACCATGCACCCGACAATAATCATGCCACCATATCCCAAACAATCATAATGCCGCCATATCACCAACAATTATCATGCCACCACGCGCCCGAGAATCACCATACAACCGACAATCATCGTGCCACGATACACCCGACGATCATCATACCATCATACACCCTACAATCACCGAGCCACCATACGCCCTACAATCATCGTGCCAGCTTACACCCGACAATCATCACGCCGCCATATCCCCAATAATCAACGTGCCACCATACAACCAACACTCATCATGCCACCGTACTCCCAACAATCATCATCCCACCATGCAAACGACAATCACCATGCTAACATACGTCCAACAAATCGTCGTGCCACCATATGCCTTACAATCATCATGCCACCACACGCCCGAGAATCATCATGGCACCATCCACCCAACAATCATCATTCCACCATACACCCAACAATAATCAAGGCACCATACGCCCAACAGTCATCATGCCAGCATACGCCCGAAAGTCATCATGCTACTATACCATTGACAATCATTATGCCACCATACACCCGACAGTCATTATTCCACAGTATGCCTGACAGTCATTATGCTCCCAAACACCCGATAATCACCGTGCCACCATACGTCCAATAATCATCATGTCACCATACGTCTGATGATCATCATGCCGCCATACACCCGAGAATCATCGTGCCACCATACGCCTAAAGTTAATCATGCCACCATACTCCTGAAGATCATCATGCCAACGTACGCCCACTAATCATCATGCCACCCTACGCCCAAAAATCATCATGCCACTATACCCCTAACAATCATCATGCCACCATGCAACACACAATTATCATGCCATGATACGCCTGACGACCATCATGCCACCATAAACCCGACAATCACCACGCCTCCATATGCCCAACAATCACCGTGCCACCATAGAACCAACATACCCGACAATCATTATGCAGCCATACACCCAGCAATCATCACGTCACCCAACGCCCCACAATCATCATGCCACCAACCGCCTAACAATCATCATCCCACCATGCAAACAATCATCATTCTGCCATACACCCCGCAATCATCATGCCACTATATACCCAACAATCATCATACTACCACACGCCCGAGAATAATCATGCCACCATACACCCAACAATCATCAAGCCACAATACACCCAACAATCATCAGGCCACCCCACGCCCGACAATCATCATGCCACCATACACCCGACAATGACCGTGCCACCATACGAACACCAATCATCATGTCACCATACGACTGACAATCATCATGCCACTATACGTCCGACAATCATCATGCCACCATTAGTTCGAAAATCATCGTGCCACCATACGCCTAACTATCATCATGTCTTCATACTCCTGACGATTATCATGCCAACTTATTCCCAACAATCATCATGCTACCATAAGCCTGATGATCGCCATTCCACCACACACCATGCCACCATACGCCCAACAATCATCATGCCACTCAATGCCTGACAATCATGCCACCATACCCCCGACAATGATCATGCCACCATACACCTGATGATCATAGTGCGAACATACGCTTGATGATCATCATGTCATCATACGATCGACGGTCATCAAGTCACCACACGCCTAACGATCATCATGCCACCATACACTCGACAATCATCATGCCACCATACGCCCAAAAAATCATCATCCCACCGTGCAAACGACTATAATCATGCTGTCATACGCCCAACAATCATCATGCCACCATCCGCCTTACAATCTTCATGCCAATATACATCCAACAATCATCAAGCAACCATACGCCCGAAAGTCATCACGCCCCTACACCCCTGACAATCATTATGACACTATACATCCGACAGTCATCATTCCGACAATGATTATGCCACCATACACCCGACAATCACCGTGTCACCATAGGCCCAACAATCATCATGTCACCATACGCCTGAAGATTATCATGCCATCATACGTCCGACAATCATCATGCCACCATACGCACGACAATCAACACGCCGCCATGAGGCCAACAATCATCACGGCACCATACGCCCGACAATCATTATGCCCCATACTCCCGACAATCACCGTGCCACCATACACCAAGCACTTATCATGTCACCATACGCCTCATAATCATCATGCAACCATACGTTCGACAGTCATCATGCCACCATACACCTGACGATCACCATGCCACCATACTCCTAACGATCATTATGCCATCTTACGCCCAACAATCATCATGCCACCATGCGCCTGATGATCATCATTCCATCACACATCCGATAATTATCATGCCACCATACGCCCAGCACTCATCATGTCACCATACGCCTGATGATCATCATGCCACCATACGCTCGACAGTCATCATGCCACCATACACCTGACGATCATCATGCCACCATATTTCTGACGATCATCATGCCATCGTACGCCCAACAATCATCATGCCATCATAGGCCTGGTGATCATTATTCCACCACACATCCGACAATCATCATGCCACCATGCGCCCAACAATCATCATGCCACCCCACGCCCGACAATCAATATGCCACCATACACCCGACAATTGTCATGCTAGCACACGCCCGACAATCATGTCACCATACACCTGACAATCATCATGCCACCATACACCCGACAATCATCATACCTCCATACATCCGATAATCGTCATGCCATCATACAATCGACAATCATCATACCACCATACACCCGACAACCACCTTCCCACTAAACATCCGACAACCATCATGCCACCATACACCCAGCAGTCATCATGCTACTACACGCCCAACAATCATCATGCCACCAAGCGCCTTAAAAACATAATGCCAGCATACACCCGACAATCATCGTCCCAACATACGCCCAACAATCGTAATGCCGCCATACGCCCAACAATCATCATACCACCAAACGCGCGACAATCTTCATGCCACTATACGCCCGACGATGAACATGTCACCATATGCACAACAATCATCATGCCACCACACGCCCGACAATCATACCACCATACGACTGATGATCATCTTTCCACTATACGCCTGATAGTCATCATTCCACCATACACCCGACAATCATCATGCTACCATACACCAAACAACCATCCTCCCACTAAACATCCGACAATCATCATGCCATATACACCCAACAATCATCATGCTAACATGCATCCGGGAATCATCATGCCACCATTTACCCAATAATCCTCATGCCACCATACGCCCGACAATCATCATGCCACCATACACTCGACAATACTCACGCCTCCATATGCCCAGCAACCACCGTTCCACCATAGAACCAGCATACATGGTACTATATATCCAACAATCATCATACCACCACATGCCCGAGAATCATCATGCCACCATCCGCCCTACAATCATCATGACACCATACAACCAACAATCATCAAACCACCATACGCTGAACAATCATCAGGCCACCCTACGCCCAACAATCATAATACCACCATACCCCGACAATCATAATGCCACAATACATCCGACAGTCATCATTCCACCAAACGTCCGACAATCATTATGCCACCATACGCCTAACAATCATCATGCCACCATACTTCTGACGATCATCATGCCAACTTACTCCAGAGAATCATCATGCCACCATATGCCTGATGTTCACCATTCCACCACACACCGGGCAGTCATCATGCCACCATACGCCCAACAATCATCATGCCACCCAACGCCCGACAATCATCATGCCACCATAGCCCCGACAATGATCATGCCACCATCCACCTGATGATCATAATGCCACCATACGCTTGATGATCATCATGTCATCATACGCTCGACAGTCATCAAGTCACCACACGCCTAATGATCATCAAGCCACCATACACCTGACAATCATCATGCCGCCAAATGCCCAACAATCACCGTGCCACCATATAACCAACAATCATCATGCTACCATACGCAAAACAATCATCATCCCACCATGCTGCCATACACCCAACAATCATCGTGCCACCATACGCCCTACAATCATCAGGCCACTATACACCCAACAATTATCATGCCACCACACGAGAATTATCATGCCTCCATCCGCCCTAAAAATCATCATGCCACTATACACCTAACAATCATCAAGCGACCATACGCCCAACAGTCATCAAGCCACCAAACGCCCGAAAGCCATCACGCCATTATACTCCTGACAATCATTATGACACCATGAATCCGACAGTCATCATTCCACCATAAGCCCGACAATAATTATGCCACCATACATCCGATAATCACCGTGCCACCATAAGCCCAACAATCCCATGTCACCTTAAGCTAGAAGAACATCATGCCACCATACATCCAACAATCATCATGCCACCATACGTACGACAATCAACATGCCGCCATGAGGCCAACAATCATCACGGCACCATACATCCGACAATCATCATGTCACCATACAGCTGACGATCATCATGCCACCACACATCCGACAATCGTCATGCCACCATACGCACGACAATCAACATGCCGTCATGAGGCCAACAATAATCACGGCACCATACGCCAGACAATGATTATGCCACCATACTCCAGACAATTACCGTGCCACCATACGCCCAACAATCATCATGTCACCATACACATGATGATAATCGTGCCACCATACGTTCGACAGTCATCATGCCACCATATAACTGATAATCATCATACCACCATATGACTGATAATCATCATACCACCATATGACTGATAATCATCATTCCACCATACGCCCGAAAATGAACATGCCGCCATACGCACAAAAATCATCATGCCACCACACGCCTTCCAATCATCATACCAACATACACTCGACAATCACCGTGCCACCATACGCTGGATAATCATAATGCCACCATACACCTAACAGTCATCATTCCACCATACGCCTGATGATCATCATTCCACCGTACGCCTGATGATCATCATTCCATCATACACCCGACAATTATCATGCTACCATACACCCAACAATCGTCATGTCACCATACATCCGAGAATCATAATGCCCACCACACGCCTTCCAATCATCATACCACTAAACATCCGACAATCATCATGCCATATACACCCGAGAATCATCTTGCCACCATACACCCGACAACCATCTTCCCACTACACCTCCGACAATCATCATGCCACCATACACTCTGCAGTCATCATGCCACCATACTCCCTACAATCATCATGCCACCATACGTCTTAAATTCATAATGCCAGCAAAAACCTGATAGTCATCATCCCACCATACGCCCAACAATCGTAATGCCACCATGCGCCCAACAATCATCATACCACCACACGCGCGACAATCATCATACTACCATACGCCCGACAATGAGCATGTCGCCATACGCACAACAATCATCATGCCACCACACGCCCGACAATCATCATACCACCATACACCCGACAATCACCGTGCCACCATACGCTGGACAATCATCATGCCACCATACACCCAACAGTCATCATGCCACTGAACGCCTGATGATTATCATTCCACCATACGCCTGATGATCATCATTCTACCATACACCCAACAATCATCATGCCAGCATATGCCCAGCAATCACCGTGCCACTATACACCCGACAATCATCATGCCACCATACACCCGACAACAATCTTCCCACTAAACATCCGACAATCATCATGCCATATACGCCCGACAATCATCATGCCAACATACATCCTACAATCATCATGCTAACATACATCCAACCATCATCATGCCACCTTACACCCGACAATTACCGTGCCACCATACGCCCAGCAATCATCATATCACCATAAGTCTGAAGATCATCATGCGACCATACGTTCGACATTCGTCATGCCACCATTAGTACGACAATCAACATGCCACCATGAGGCCAACAATCATCACGGCACCATACACCCAACATACATCATGTCACCATACGCCTGACGATCATCATGCCACCACACATCCGACAATCATCATGCCACCATACGCACGACAATCAACATGCCGCCATGAGGCCAACAATAATCACGGCACCATGCCCCCGACAATGACTATGCCACAATACTCCCGACAATCACCGAGCCACCATACGCCCAACAGTCATCATGTCACCATACACCTGATTATATTCATGCTACCATATGCTCGACAGTCATCATGCCACCATACAACTGACGATCATCATGCCACAATACAACTGACGATCATCATGCCACCATATTCTTGATGATCATCATGCCATCGTACGCCCGACAATCATCATGCCACCATACGCCTGATGATCATCATTCCACCACACATCCGACAATCATCATGCCACCATACACCCAACAATCATCATGTCACCATACGCCTGATGATCATCATGCCGCCATAAGCTCGACAGGCATCATGCCACCATAAACCTGACGATCATCATGCCACCATATTCCTGACGAACATCATGCCATTGTACGCCAGACTATCATAATGCCACCATACGCCTGATGATCATCATTCCACCACACATCCATCAATCAGCATGCCACCCCACCCTCGACAATCAGCATGCCACCATACATCCGACAAATATCATGCCAGCACACATCCGACAATCATGTCACCATACAGCTGACATTCATCATGCGATCATACACCTGACAATTGTCATGCCCCCATACAATCGACAATCATCATGCCACCATACACCCGACAACCGCCTTCCTACTAAACATCCGATAATCATCATGCCACCATACACCCAGCAGTCATCACGCCACCATACGCCCAACAATCATCATGCCACCATACGCCTTAAAATCATAATGCCAGCATACACCCGACAATCATCATCCCACCATACGCCAAACAATCGTAATGCCGCCATACGCCCAACAATCATCATACCACCACACGCGCGACAATCATGATGCCACCATACGCCCGACAATGAACATGCCGCCATACGCCAAACAATCATCATGCCACCACAGGCCCAACAATCATCATACCACCATACACCCGACAATCAACGTGCCACCATACGCTTGACAATCATCATGCCACCATACACCCAACAGTCATCATGCCACCATACGCCCGACAATCATCATGCCACCATATACCCAAAAATCATCGTGCGTCCATACGCCTGACAGTCATCATGCCACCATACGCCCAACAATCAACGTTACACCATACGCCCAACAATCATCATGCCACCATACGCCCGAGAATCTTCGTGCCACCATACGCCTGACGATCATCATGCAACCATACTTCTGACGATCATCGTGTCACCATACGTCCGACAATCATCATACCACCACACACCCAAGTCATCATGCCACCATGCACCCGATAATCATCATGCCACCATAGGCCTAACAATTATCATGCCAGCACACGCCCGAAAACCATGTCACCATTCACCTGACAATCATTAGCCACCACACGCCCGGCAATCATCATGCCATCATACGTCCTACAATCCTCATGCCACCATACACCCGACAATCATCATGCCACCATACGCCTGATGATCATCATTCCACCATACGCCCGAAAATCATCATGCGACCATACGCCTGATGATCATCATTCCACCTTACGCCCAACAATCATCATACTATCATACATCCTACAATCCTCATGCCACCATACGCCCGACAATCATCAAGCGACCATACACCCAGCAACCATCTTCCCACTAAACACCCGACAATCATCATGCCACCATACCCAACAATCATTATGCCACCATATGCCCAACAATCATCATGCCACCATACGCCTGATGATCATCATTCCACCATACACCCTACAATCATCATGGCACCATACACCCGACAACCACCTTCCCACTAAACACCCGACAATCATCATGCCACCATACACTCAACAATCATCATGCCACCATACGCCTGATGATCATCATTCCACAATACACCCGGCAGTCATCATGGCACCATACACCCGACAACCATCTTTCCACTAAACACCCGACAATCATCATGCCACCATACACCCAACAATCATCATGCCACCATACGCCCAACAATCAATATGCTACCATACGCTCTAAAATCATAATGCCACCATACACCCGACAATCATCATCCTGCCATACGCCCAACAATATCAGTACTGCCATACGCCAACAATCATCATGCCACCACACGCGCAACAATCATCATGCCTACCACCATACGCCCGACAATGATTAACATATCGAACCTTTACTTATTTGCATTTTTTAACTTGAGACTAAAGTGGTGTGTAAATCAAACTCGTTTTAAAAGTCACCAGAAAGACCATATAATGTGCTAACCCTGACTGATGACATGTAACAGGTCACCTAGTCTGAATATGCCAACCATCTGTGTACATATTTCTTGCCAAACGTTAAACGTACCTATATCTATGTGACAGTATTTTATTACTTCTGTGTGGGATTATCTTCACTGATGATAAGCTTTAGAAATTACAGATGTTATCAATTATCTCCTCATGGGAGACCGAACTTATCAATGTAGCAAATACTACATTGCTGGTCAGCTCGACTGTGTTAGCTCTTTCCTGTTTGACTCATGCCATACATTTCACATTCTCTACACTTAATCTTATATACATATCCAGGCATGTCTTTCAGGGCTGCTCCTAATTATGGCAGTTTATGTGGTATGATTATATGAAAATTTACCGTAATGTTTAGTTCTTACTGGCATGATGTAAGAAAAATATTAATATGATTATCCATTATCTTTCTGTCTAGTTTGTGACCCATTGCAAAATATCTTCCTTGCTATGTCATAATATTAGTTGCTGAAGTTTCCCAACTGTTTTCTATATAAATGAGTTCATGATCTGCAAGTCTTATAAGTCCTGAGGTGCGCGGATATACATACTGATTTCGTTACATTTATGTGATGGATTGTGTAGTCATGGACATCAGCGCACACTTGAGTTCATATCCCATGCACGTTGGTTTTGATTACATTTTGATATCTAGCAAAATCGAGGACGAAAAAAGGTAGATAATTAGTGCACTCTTCTTCAACAGTAAGTTTAATGATTCGAGTTGAATCAATCAAATTATCAAAATCATCGTCAATGTCAGACTCAATAGGCCAGACACGCGAGACATTATCAATGTATCTAAACCATTTGGTGTTATTATCTAGGTCACAAATATTTTATGTATATGTTAGTAAACAAGATAAAGCATTTTCCATACACTGTCCAAAACACTATCCATAATGTGAACCATCAAAAAGGCAAAATGCTTTTTCAATGCAAAATCTTATCAATTCTATGACATTTCCTGCTTGAGATGTTTTGGCTAAAAGGGCACAGACATGAACGATTTATGGACGTGCTGTCAATGGACTGAACCAGGGCATGTGAACGAATGTGGCCTTTTTGTGTATATTCCTAGCGCTACCGCGCTGAAACAGGGGATGGCGATGCTGTTGTCCTGTGAAGCGGGGTAGCGACAGAAATGGATGAAGGAAAGCAAGTATAGATATATGCATGTGTATGTATGTAATGTCTGTGTATGTATATGTATGTATATGTTCATATGTATATATATGTACTCTTATACATATGTATATATATATATATATATATATATATATATATATATATATAATAAAAAACTCAAACACACAGGAAC
>JAUUDZ010015865.1:0-11430 GCA_032361705.1 Panulirus versicolor | reverse complement strand
CCTCGCACACATGAGGGGGGAGGGGGATGTTATTCCATGTGTGGCGAGGTGGCGATGGGAATAAATAAAGGCAGACACTATGAATTATGTACATGTGTATATATGTATATGTCTGTGTGTGTATATGTATGTATACGTTGAGATATATAGGTATGTATATATGCGTGTGTGGACTTGTATGTATATACATGTGAATGTGGGTGGGTTGGGCCATTTCTTTCGTCTGTTTCCTTGCGCTACCTCGCTAACGCATCATTCACCTTAAATCTTGGGCTAAGTTAAGTTTCTAGGGCCGGCAATGTCTTTCATGTCCATTTGTAGTACTGAAATAACAGCAACTCGAGAAATCTTACCTAGCCAAACTTGACCCATCATTCTTTAAAGTGATCTTTGCAGGTGGAATCCAGTTCCGGTAAGCATGTCAAATCAAGTGATAGATTTTCGTCGATGTTAAATTATCCTAAATAGAGCAATGAATGGTGTGGCCGTCTATACATCTACGTAACTGAAATAAACCGAGCCCAAAACGGCAACATGGATGGTCCTTAAACTCGGTTGAAACGGTTAGTATGACTAAAGTGCACAATCCTATCACTTTTCCCATGTATTACAGTATTAGTAAGCGTTTGTGTGGACTATGGCTGGCACAAGCCACCACGGTTAGAGATCAGACAGGCCACTACAACCAAAGCGATGGGATAGACCACCACTGGGTGAGGGTAGGGGGACGTGAGAGGGTAGGGCCCACCTGGGATTGGGGGTCTGGGGAGGTAGGAGCCGTGCCAAGGATAGGGGTCTGTAAGGGAAGGGCGATGCCAGGGATGGGGTCTGGGAGGGTAGGGCTCTTGGAGGGGAGGTCCTTGCTTAGGGGAGGAGGTCTGAGAGGGTAGGGCCGAGCTGGGTCTGGAGTCAAGGAAGAGAGAGGTCGTCCTGAGGATGGGCTCTGGGGAGCAGGGGGCCATACTAGGTTTAGGAGGGCTTGGGGAAGGGAGGACAGTGGAAGGAAGGAGTCGCAAGTTTGGGATCTGGAGACGGAAGGGCCGTGCTGGTGTGGGAATCTGGTGAATGGAGGACCATGCAGTGGTTGGGGGTTTGGGGAGCAGAGGGTTGTGCTTGGAATGGGAGTCTGAGAAGGGGAGGTCCTTGTGGGAAGAAAAGGGGAGGGCCATGAAGGGTACTTACTTCCGGACTTACAACGAAACTTTGCCAAAAGAGTGGATTAGCGCATAGCGCTCGCAGCAGTAAAAATAAGATAATAAATGAATAAATAAATAAAAATGGAATAAAATGAAATCTTGGGCTACGTAGAAACGAGTCGTGTGAGTTACGTATTGTCAGTTATGTGTGAAATGGAGAGACTGTCTGTTTGATGGCTGAATGCCAGCAGTTCACGTGTGTGAGGGAGAAAGATGGCAAAAGAAGTGAAAACGGACAACCACTGAAGTATTTGCTCTCTACACAGCCTTCGTTAACCCTCTCGATGCCCAGGAGGGAAGAACAGATACAATACCTCCCTAGTAGTAGCTACCTACCTCCTACTTCCCTACCAAGTCACCCTGGATCTGGGGAGAAATGGGTCGTGCAGGGGATGGGGAGTTCGGGGAGGAAAGGGCAACTCAAGGAGGGTTGGGTAAGGGAAGGCCGCACAGGGGGGTTGAGGTCGGCTGTGGAGTGGCAGAGCAATGGTTGGGACTGGAAAAGGAAGGGCATTTCTAGGGGTGGGGGTCTGGGAAGGAAATGGTCTTCAAGGGGCGCAGGCTAGGGGAAAGGTAGGGAAGTGCAAGGGGTGAGGGTCAGAGATGTGAGGGACGCGCAGGGTGAAGGGGAGAGGAGGTCAGTAAGGGGGTTGAGGAAGGGATGCCCGTGCTGAAGGTAGGGTCATGGGATGAATTAGTTTGAACTATCGGCCGTATTTTCAAAACCTAGAAGCGGGACTTTTATTTCAATTCCCATGAAAGGTTGGGGATATTTCCGAAAATGTCTTCGCTATTTTAAGAGCATTTACCATCTGCCCCGTCCTGGTTGATGTTTCTGTGCAAAAATCAGCCAACAAATTAGAAAGAGTCACTGCTATGACAACAAATTATACTTCGTATATCAGGGAAAGGGAGCAACTTTCTTTTTGCTAACTGAAGAAAGGAACGATGTTATCTCAAATTAGAAAAAAAAAAACACCATTTTCGAGAACTGAAGATGAAGAGCGAGGCCTGGTGCCATATCACAAGCATATTTGATTGAAAAACAACTCAAGACAATTTGGGAAACAAGTATTGTCGAGTACAACACAGTTTACCGAACACATTTCAGTATCCACCATACAAAGGAAAAAAATGCAGTGATTTGTCCACCGCTGATTAAACTTTATTAAAAGTAAATTTGCGTATAGCACAGCAAGTAAACTCAGATTGAAGCTGTTGGTGTGAACCATTTATGTTAATATCTAGCAATGAACTAATTGTTTTTAAACAATTCAATTATCTATATTTTCTTTTTTCATTTCATTTACAAACTTTTTCATCGTCTTATTTTTATTTCATTTGCATCTTCTCAGGAATTCTACTGAAAAGCTGTTTCAGTTTCCAGTAGTTGGCCATGTTCCCCTAATCACTTGGTGGCTTAGGTAGGATTTCAAAGGTTCAGAATAAATAGCAGGTTTACTTTGGCGCTTTTGTAATCTTTATATCTCACTTAATTTTTTTCTGATCTTCATAGCCCTCCCCACTAACGGGATCTTGAGATCCATGTTCCCCTAGTCACATTATAAGTTAGGTGGCATTCTAAAGGTTTAGAATACATAGCAGGTATATTGTAGAGGTTTTGTAATTTTCATATCATATTTCAAATATTTTCCGATCTTCACTGCCCTCCCCACTACCGGAATCTCAGAACGTACGGTGTAGGTTAATACCCAAAGAGAAAAACCAATACCATATAAGAAATCAACAGAGAAGATACCTATTTCTAATTAAGAAAAAAATAAAAAACTGCTAACTTCATAATTAACTTTATTTTCTATTCATTTCTCTGCTGGTGAGAATCATATTGCATTATGCTGGCTACCTTTATAAGCAGACATAAGTGTACCTTATGAAACAAAAAGCCAGTTTTCAAATGTAAATTTATTAAAAAAAAAAAATTAAAGCTGTGTGCAATAAACTATTAAAGCATACTTCTCCAATTACAATAGTAAGCTAGCATTCCTGATGGAAGACTTGTAATATTTGTATTATGCATTTTACCCTTGTGGCTCGATTTTGATATAAGATTGTGGTTTTTCTGACGTATTTCTGTCTAATCTTTATAAAATCTGCTGCAAACATCAAGTTCACGATTATCTGGCTGTGCTTCATTAATGATAACTACATGTTACCCATATTGAAAAGACAATTCTGCCACCATTAAAAACAGAAACTGAGCACATTATTTGTATAAATATCAGCTCATCATTGAATTATATGATGATCTAAGACTAATGCAATTTGCGTTTGCTGGACTTGTCAGTGATTACATAATTCGTATCGACTTTTCTACGCAGTGAAACTGAAAATCTCCCTGTACAAAGCAGCATTTCAATTACTGATACTGCATGTTACGATTTTTACAGTGAATCTAAAATCGGTTTCCTCTTTCTCGTATCTTTCGCATGTTCAGGCGAGTTTGAATATATAATGTGGGGGTTTGTGGTGGGTTGCCTCTACCGTCTCTGCATTTGTTCCCACATTCCTAAATCATTTCAGTAAGCCCAGCATCTAATACTTTTTATCATTATTATTATTATCATTATTATCATTATCATTATCATCATCACTTATCATTAACGATTAGCAGTGGGGACTGAAAGTCGGTCCTGCTTGTGTCTTTAAAAGTAAGGCTGTGGGTCACGCTCTTCTCTTCAGAAATATGGTGGTATGTCTGGCCCCTTAAAGTGGCAGAAATGGTCGAAGTTTCAGGACTAGCTTCAAGGGCAAAGGGCCGCAGGAACAAACAAGAGGGGGCAGTTACCATCTTTCATTTCTAAAAATAAGAAAAAAAAAAAAAAAAAACGCAATAGTCGCATATCCATGGTCATAGGTTCTTGAAAAGTAAACGAAATATCTTTAATGATTTATATTAAGACAGTAAATCTATGTTTGCGCTTAAAACTCAGCATACAATCCCTCAAGTTCTTAGTCTATGGCCTTAACGTTGTATAAGTTATCCCCTGTATACATGTTTTGTCTTCCCTTGATAATATTTCTGTGAGCGTCGAAGGCAGCTCGTATATTAGAACACAAAGTCAGTTATATAGAGCATTAACGAATGAATAGCGCTAGAATAAGCAGAGAACCTTTGGCCGTATTTTTTTTTTCTTATTTCAATAGCAATCGACCGCAGATGGTGATCTACCATAAACAGCCTCATATAAAACCACCTTGTTTCGCCTGTTAAGCGTATCATTCGTTTCAACTTCATGCGCAACTGATCATCAACTAATGAGCCATAGAAAAAAAACAAAAACCACACACACACACACACACACACACACAGAGGAAAAAAAAATCAGAAATGGTTACCTTGAGATGAGTGTTAGCCGCTACCACTCATAAAAGCGTCCAGGAAATGCAGCAAAAACGCCCGGGTCCCTTACACTTCACCATTTTTGGTATGTAAGGCATCTACTGATTCACAAACCTATTGAGTCATATAACCTGTTGACTCTGAGCCGTTCTAATACATCGCTGTGTTCCACTTCTTCTGGCAGTATACCACTCGTTACATAGTTACAATCAGAAAATTACGTCTATGCATGTTCAGTTACTTATATTTTTCACACTTTTGAATCGTTGGAGTGTTATGCACAGTCAGAATTATACGACACGCAAACCGGTAGTAACACATCATAATTTGTAGCGCAATTATTTCACGACCGCACTCGAGCACTTCACGAGACAATGTTTTGCTTCCGATTCCCGTGAGCAGGAAGAGCAGGCAACAGCAGCAGGCAGGGGGCGTTGGTGTGGTGTATCACTACTCGACGAAACAACTGTTCCTCGCAATATGTAGAATTAACTTAATTTGGTTGAAAGAAAAATAATACGCTATGTGTGTTCTCAACTTCTTCTTTATTGCCGGTGTTTGAATACTACGTAGTCGTGAACAAACGATATGTAGTGAAAAAAAAACTGAAGCGGAGTGGAAAAAAAAATTAGTATCCTTGACCATAGCATACACGACCCACACTTCCAGAGGATTTTTACTCCTAGGTTTGAGTAGAGAAAAAAAAGCACTTTAGTTTTTTTCTGCAACACGCGAAGGAAAAGAACGAATAAACGACGGAAAAATGTCAGAAATTCATGGCATCTATACATAAACGCACTGTTTACTTGGGTCAGCTGATTTTACTTGCTTCTTATCAGTAACTTAAACAGCTTGGCCTTAGATCAAGTATACATATTGTGAAAAGTTAGTACACTTATTGTAAGTGATAACTGTTTCTCGTTCATCTGAACTAAGTTCCTTTTTCTCCATAATTCACATATCTGCTGGTACAGCGGCGCGCCATCACACCTCACGCATTCCTTGGATCACATCAACTGAATTTTGTCACATCTGACATTTACCAGATATCCTTCATACGTCTCTTAAGGTGACACACATAACTAATCGTCATATACACAGGCGGATTTAACTCCAGTGCATTTGCTGCAAGTGCAGTAGGCGACTTGCTCATGTTGCGGGGCCCCAAAGTATTAAAAAAAAAAAGAAAAAAAGTTGCTCTTGATAAGATAATTTGAAAGTGTTATTTGGACATAAAAATGAACTTGGTATGATAAGAGCGGTGGTGCGACAATGCATCAAAAAGTAAAAGTCAGTATCAAGGCAGCTCAACAACCACATTTAACATAACAGTGTCACCATTTATTATTTGAAATATTTTTTTCTGAAGTTTCCTGACATGATTTTTTTTCATATACAGTGGTTTTGGTCTGTTTCCGGGCTTGGCGTGGGTGCTATTCTTTCAGTCTTATCATTGATCCATCAGTTATACAACTCAAAAGATATTGATGTACCCAGGTGGTTGGATGATGACGTACCTCGTCGTTCAGGAAAGCAAATCATTTGTCGTAAAGTTGTTTTAACCATTTCTCTCTCCGATAGTAAGCCTGACTTACTGTAGAACTAGAATCTTTTACTGTGTTAATTTCTATCTTTCATATACCCTAGAAACTCTAAAACTGATAATTGAAATTTCTGTAACTCATCAGTATGGATGGAACCCCTAAGAATGGACCTAGTAATTTGTAATGTTGAATACGTCTCTGATTACCCAGCGTGCTTGATGAGATTTTAAGAAAGATGGTTTTGATGTATAATCTGAAAGCGATGGTGTTTAGCTTCAGCGAGTAGCCATTTAGGGATCGACCACACACAATGATAGGCTAATAGACAAAGTTGGTTGAGTGGCTTTATCGACTAAGGGGGTTTAATGCGGACGCGTACAGCAACAATAACAGTGATGTAGGTACTTCTGCAACTTGCACATGAGCTAGGCTTATTTCCCACTATATAAGACTAGCTTTTCTTTCATATACGATAGATGCGTATGTCATCAACATGTGAAAGCTTAACACCCACAACATGTGAAAGCTTAACACCCATATGTCGAAGGGATGAGGTAAAACTAACGATAGATAATTTAAGGGAAAAATATATACGGAAGCTTATTGTTCTTTTGAATGGCGTTTAGCCTGTTTGATGGTGATAGTTGAGAAGCTAATAGGAGTCGAGTGCATACAAGTCTAGGATGATGGATTAATTATCATAACATTAATCATCATAAAAGCGAAAAGAAAGAACAAAGAATGACATAAATAAAGAAGAGAGGGGAAAACAATGTCGAATCGTTGACATGAAGCGTAGCAACAAGAAGCGTAGCATTAGTGTGGTGTTATAAGGTTTTGTCTCGGAGGAAGACCCAGCGTAGGAGCTGCAGTTCTGTATGAGAACTAACCAGAGTGATTCTTAAACTGGATAAAGAGTTATCAACTGAGAGAACCGCCACAATGTATTCTCAAGTATAAGCTCAAGAAAATAATATTCAGAATTAGAAACCTCACAGGGACGAGTGCGTGCTTCTTACTCTTTTCAATATCTTTATTGATATTACATAGGAGAAACTACCATCTAGAAAGATCTTAATTGATAATCTACTTTCGTTCATATCACGATGCAGAACCCATTTATCTTCCTCAGGCTCTTAATTAAGAAATATAAGGAAGTGAGAAATGTGATATCTATTGAGAAAACTAAAGCCATGTTGATGATGGAAACAGCTCCCTGAAGTGATCTTTTAATTAAAGGTTGTTGATCAAGTAATAAACAAAAGAGAATGATTTAGGTATGAAAACATAAGTTTGGATAAGGGAAGGACGTTAAATGATAAAGTGTAATTCCATAACGAAAAATGAGATGCAGACGCTGTGGAAATGAAAAGCCTATGTTGTAGAAGAACGAAATGAAATGTTCAGATATTCAGTGCATACAGGAAACAACGGACCACTGAGTCCTTTCGATGTCGTTTATGTTTATGGAAATCTAAAGATTAGTGAGATAAGAGTACAAAGCAGACAGATGACTGAAGGAGAAATGTCAGTCATGAACTTGAAGCGGAGCAATTGTTAAGTCTGTTCTTAAACGTATCTATAGCACTTCTTTCAACTACTCCAAACGGTAAGTCATTCTATATCTTAATCCTGTGAAAACCAAATTGGAAATTAGTTACATGAACTGGAAAGACTTGTGAAGATGGAGGTTGTCCAGGTGTGAGTTTGTAAGGTGTATTGCTTTAACATGATCATGAGCAAGTCAAGAGAAATGGTGTAGGGTAAGACGCGAAACCCTGAGACCATCGAGTAGTACTGGAAATAAGGTTCCATCCACCCAGGACAATGGTGCCAGTTAAGACGTGGCACAGGAGGAAGCATAAGTAATGAGACCAAGATACCAGATGTGTGAACATCATGTAGTCCACATCAGAGTCACCCCTGTCGACCTTATGGAACACTGAAGTTGTTGGCTTTAGGAACATTTGGGAGGAGTGGTTGTAGAGACAAGATGATGATTATATTATCGTATTGTAGAGATGACATTAATGAAAAGTCTTATGTGAGAATCTAAAGAGTTAGATATATCTGACCTGCCTCCAGGACAAGTTTATGACGTAGTTAGTGCTTAATGGCTCTTGTCTTGTGCACCTCAGTGGGGCTGGTCGGTGGAATGACATGGCTGGTCGAAGAGGTGTTTGATCAGGTATCATTTAAGCCAAACTATTCAACTTGTATGATGTTCGATTCAAATATAAAGACCGCTTTAACGAACACATCTCTTTTATCTCTTTGCCACGTTTGCACATCATACACCGCCTGTATTGACTGTTGATTGCTTAGTGATGATTGAAGTCAGTTTATGGCATCGTCAGTGACGAACCAAAGATCAAGGTGGTGTAAGTTAGAGATCTTACCACTGATACATAAAGTACGGCGTGCAGGAATGCTGCCTCTTGTCCTGAGTCTTGTGCGCCTGGAGTGTAGCGGTGTTCCCAGGGCGGCAGTCAGACCCCCCCCCCCCCACACACACACACACACACACACACACACCCCGGCCTAATGCTCCGACTACCGTGGACCATGAACTGGGGAGTCTGCTAGCGAATGACGTCATGTTTTGTTCGTTGTGAGTGAAAGATGCAGAGAAAGAGAGAAGCGGGTAAACCAACGTCAAGTGAAGCTTATGAGAAGCGACGGGAGCGGTGTCTCTGGTAACGCTGGGGTAACGTGAGTGTAAAAGCCTTGGCAGGTGGCCAGCGATCCTTGAGCCACTGACGTTGTCACCAAGTGCGGTGTTGGTGGATACAGGCGTGACCCCTTCACACACTCCACTCTCCACACTCACTCCACACCGTAGTAGATCGGTCATAAGTGAAGGAATATTTACCTTAGAACAATTGGCAGTCCCAGTACTGGTGGTAGCGGCACTGATACGCACCCCTACCTCCTCACCCCCTACATCCGCGTTTGCTGGACTGATAAGTTACACAACCCTGACACAGCAGGCCCACTAGTGACATCAAAATGACGTCGACCAATCAAGGGATCCCAGAATGTGACCCAGTTTAGCCTACCGGCATAACCGTCTTCCAGCCAGTAGTGGTGGACGCCTGTCCCTCCATTTTCACTACGTAATTATAACAGAGTTCAGAAGTGTCATCAACCTGTAATAGTTCCGAGCTAATACCAGGGTCCTCATATCTCCTCACCTTCAGGCTCCTCGTTGCTGGGCTAGAACCCACAGGAAACAGCTTAGGACAAAGAAAACCGTCAGCTTTGTATTGTTGCTGAGATTCCCATTTTCTGTGGTTTGTAACAACAACAACAACAACAATACTACTACTACTACTACTACTACTTACTACTACTAATAATAATAATGATAATAATAAAGATAATGATAATAATAATGATAATAATAATAATGATAATAAAATGAAAATAAAATGATATTCATGATAATAGCAATAATAGTAGAGGTAACAGTAGTAGCAGTTGTAGTAGTAATGATAATAATAATAATAATAATAATGATAATAATAATAATGAATGATTTAGGTCAATAGACCCTCATCTTAACCTTTAGATATCTATATACTATGGTTAGTTATTTAGTCTGATATAAAAAAGTTTAGAGGAGTGTTTATGATCCGGGAGCATACTGAACGGGGTGTCTGCAAAGTTCTGTAATAATTCAGGAAAAAGAATAGGGAAGCCCAAGAGTTCATAATCTGTATTTTTTTTTTTTTTTCCTAACTTGAGTTTATGTAATGATTGCTAAATCTTTTTTATGAATCCTGAAGAAGGAACGGGGAAAGAATGGAAGAAGATCGGCGTTCGAGAATATCCTGGATGTTGCCTACAGCGTCACTCTACCCAGAAGAGGATGAGGAACGCTGGTACGGGACAACGGGGGGAGAGGCTCCAGCTGTAGCGAAGCAGGATCAGCCCCTCACATGAGCCTCTGATATACTTGTCTCTACTTCCACTCGTTTCACCAACTTCAGCAGTCTTTCTACAAACCTTCTCCTACTGAACTCCGTCTGGTTGATACGTCTACTGTCTTACTTCTCCCGGAGATTAAGCTGTCTCGAGGTGTCTTCATCAGTTCATTTTCCTCATCTCACTGTTGTCTTCCTCCGTGGCTCCTCTTAAGATATGGATAGCAAGCAGCTACAGACCAAGGAAGTATCATTGGCACAACTTTGTGGGTGCAGGAGGGTTAGTGACGGCTGCGCATTAATTCCGCACTTCACTGGCTGTCAACTGTCACTCCTTTGGCCCATGATGCTGCCTCATCCACGCGTGGGCTGCCGGCATCCAGTCCACATAGACACAATCCATCTTGTACATAAAACCTCACAACACTTAACTCGCACGACTCGTCATTCGTAATTTCATATTTTTCTGCAGCGGGCGCTATGCGTTAGCCCTGTGCTTTGCCATTATCTCGTAGAAGGCTCGCGTAGATGAATACTCCTAATATACTTATCATTGATGTGAATATATTAGCATACGGCCAAGAGATGATGCAAGTGCCCGCGAATCTTGAGTCACCAGGACGGTGAGAGATGAAAGCAAAAACAAACTGCATAAGCCAGTGTTGTGTCAGGGTACCTTGATGGACGGGAGGAGCAGCCTCACCTCCTGCTGATGTGGTGGATGGAAGGAGAAGCCTCGCCACCTGCTGATGTGGTGGATGAATGGAGCAGCCTCACCACCTACTGGTGTGATGGATGGAAGGAGCAGCCTCGCCACCTGCTGGTGTGGTGGATGGAAGGATAAGCCTCGCCACCTGCTGGTGTGGTGGATGGAAGGAGCAGCCTCGCCACCTGCTGGTGTAATGGATGGAAGGAGAAGCCTCGCCACCTGCTGGTGTGGTGGATGGAAGGAGCAGCCTCACCACCTACTGGTGTGGTGGATGGAAGGAGCAGCCTCGCCACCTGCTGGTGTGGTGGATGGAAGGAGCAGCCTCGCCACCTGCTGGTGTGGTGGATGGAAGGAGGAGCCTCGCCACCCGCTGGTGTGGTGGATGGAAGGAGTAGCCTCGCCACCTGCTGATGTGGTGGATGGAAGGAGCAGCTTCGCCACCTACTGGTGTGATAGACAGGAGGAGCAACCTCACCACATATTCCTTCAAGCTAACTTTCAACATTAATGTTCGGGAGAGGGCAATGCTGTAGCTCATTGTAGCCAGAGTATCAGCTGAATTATTTGTTATTGGATAGTTTTTACGTTCATTATATATCCATCGATCACAGTTGGGAGAGAGAGAGAGAGAGAGAGAGAGAGAGAGAGAGAGAGAGAGAGAATGTGTGTGTGTGTGTGTGTGTGTGTGTGTGTG
>JAUUDZ010015854.1:0-11430 GCA_032361705.1 Panulirus versicolor | reverse complement strand
ACTAGTGATCCCATATTTTCTAGCTATAATATCAATTTTGATGTCATCCACATTCGTATTCAGTTCCTGTAGCACAAAGATTTGATCCCCTGTATCAAAACTATCAAAGCTCTGACTTGTTTCCTAAATTGCAGTAATTTCTTTCTCACTTTACTCATTATTTTTTTGCAATGTAAGTTTGAATAGAATGTGATATTGAACTGACATCACACTCCAAATCATTAATTATGAAAAGGTATGTCATTGTTATATTTTATTAATTTCTCATATTTTCAGGCAATCATAGCTATTGGTAATGGGAATGACAATGAAGAATTCATTTTTTGTGATTCTGATCTTATTTATGATGAGGGATTAGACATGGATCCTTGTGAATATGAGGTGAAGGCCCAAGAAAGGGAAGCCAAAGAACTTAAAAGGAGGCATGAACTTCTTATGCAGGTGAGTTATCATGCTTTTTTATCCTTGCTTTTTGGATATTGTAGATCCCATGATCTACTTTCTTATCAAGGAATAGTTCCAGCTTTTCCTTATTTAGAGCTGTTCTTTTCGCTCAATCTATATATCTATATCTCTGATGCCCATTCCCTACGGGAACTTCCTTAAAGGGATGGCCACTGCAAAAGTCTCCATAACTTGTGAAACTCAGTCTGTCTTTTCTATCATTTAAATTGCTTGCAAGAGGGAAACCACCTCATTGGGTTGTGTAACATAGCATGTATAGTGAGAAGCATTAATTAATAGTGCAATATTCTTAATTTTTCCAGATTGACTTCAATGATTTAACACAGGAACAGAAGACTGTGATACGTGCCCGTCAGAAACTTCTCATGTACTTGGATCGGTTAGCTACATATGAGGTGAGTTCTTGTTTCATATCTTTGTTTCATTGTGTTTTCTTGCATACAGACAGAGGTCCAGGTACACCTTAGAAACTTGCTCAGTTAGGGTTAAAATGCCCTTATACCTCAGAAATGATTGTATCTATATGGATTTACTGTACTCGCTTCATTCATAAAACTTATGATGCTGGCAGGTACTTGTTCATAGAACTCAGTGACATTATAGCAATGCATCAAGGCACATAACTTTTTTGTGTAGAGCTAAGGTAAGGTCTAGTTACATCTTACACATTCATTCACAATTACTTCTAGGTGCTCCATGAACATAATTGATGTTGGTATGTGATGCGTTTGTGGCTTTCACGTGGGTATTATTTTCTTTCATTCTTATGTTTCCTCCAACATGAATCATAATACTTTGTTGTGTCATGAGAGTTAGTGTACCCGGAGGCAACACCAATGTCAACTGCCATAGTATGGTTGTACGTTTTTCATAATGTTCAGCCTAATATCTGTTTGTTCATTTATCACATTTTATGTTAGATTAATTCTAGGTCTTTTGATTGTAGATAAGCAGAGATAACAATGACAGTGTAAGGTGAACACAGTGGAAGTGACCACAACATTCCACAAAGAAAACTGCTGTTTGTTAGTTGGGTCTTAGGGATGATTACTGTTATAAACCTGTTCATCTTGGGACATTTGATAAGTTTAATTACTTCATTTACCACCCCACATGCTGTGAAACAGGGAAGTAATTATAGGAAATTGACAGTGTGAGTGTTAAGGATTATTTGATGCACAGTGCTATCAGGCAAGTTACAGAGATCTTGATGATTATTGAAGGAAGGCAAAAAACTTCACAGCTCAAAGTATTGTCTTTCAGGCAAATCGTAGCACTACAAGATTTTACTTGGGAAATTTTAGACCTCTTGGTTAAACTATTTAGTGTGGTTTGCAGTTTTGTTATAAATGAGTGTGTTAGCAGTTTCTGCATACTAGTAGTTACACCAGAAGGGAAAATCCACAATTGGAGAGGATTAACATCATCAGTTGATGAAAGGAAATACAGAGCTTTTTACTTCAAAGGAGTTGACCTTTTCTTGCCTTTGATTGGAGCACAGCTTCAAAGCTTGCAGGAACCCCATGAAAGGGTTCCCAGTGTTTTATGTCATATTATAATCTTAGTAATGATACATATGTTTTTTGTGAGAAATGGAAGTGGTAGTTTAAGTAATGGGAGTATTGAGAAAATTAGAGGTAGATTTGTCATTCTTGAGATATTTGAATGTATGTATGAGTTGTGTATCGAACTGATAGGGATATTTGGAGTGAAAGAAAGTGAAAAGAGTGATGAAAAATTGTATATAAATTGATGAAATATGAAAAAGGAAACAGTAAAGAAATGTGTGAGAGAGGTCTTGAGTATGGGGAAATATGCAGAGATGTGGAAAAATAGTGATGTTTAGAGAAGGGAATTTGCTGACAGTCTTGCTTTGTAACAAGTAGATGTTTGATGCAGATAATCTACAAACTCAAAGAGACATGTAATCTGCTAAGTCATCTGTTTCAAAAGGAATTACCAATGGAAACTTTCTCATTTATTGCTGTCATCATTTGAGTCAGTACACTTGTGCATGATATGCCAAGTGATTGAAATTATGATAAACATACAGTTGATTTAATTAGGACTTACAGATTTTTCTTTGCCTCCAGGTACTTCTTGGTGGGGCTCATCTTGCACCTGAACATTATGATGCAGCATTTTTTGATAAGTTTCGCAGTCAGTCAGCCATCTCTGCAACAGTAGAGTTTGCTCGGAACTATGATTGGCGAGGTGTTGATGCCATGTTTACTTATCATGGTGAGGAGACTTTACCCCACCAACTGGCTGTTTTATCAAACTTCCCACCTACCATGGGGCCTTTTGAGTACAGGTAGAGGCAGAATATTACTCTTTTCATGAATTAAGTGATGCTGTATCATCTGTGGATTCCAGTGTGATTATATTTGTTTTAGATTTTTAATAAGCACATATGGTTCAGATTTTTTTGCTTAATGTGTGTATGTGTTGTGAAGGCACAGTATATGAATGGAAAAAGGTTGAGGCTACAGAATGTTATTCTTCTCTGAAGGTCACTTTTGCCTGAGTGTGAAGGAGATGAGGTGTTTTTATGGGAAGAAGAACAGTTACGAGATGAAGATTGGTGTGAAGATCCTGTATGCAGGTAAATACCACATTGTTTGATACCATTTTATTGCTGTATATGTAATTCATTAAAAATCATTTTACTGCAGAGATAATTTTTTGGAGTACTATATATTATGTTTATCCTGTATGTTTTACACTTTACTTTTATAATTGTTTCTCATTTCTCTCACTGTACAGTAAGTTGACTAAAGTAGAATGTTAACACACATTTCAGTACATTGATTTATTTAGAAACCTTACACTTTACATGATTAAATGTCCATGTCATTTCATCACATTTCAGTCATGAAATTCACATACCCACTGTATCACGCTGACTTGGTACTACAAATGAAACTGGAAAATAGGTTGGATCAGGATTTTCAGGCAGTCCTAAAGGTTGAGACTCCTTCAGTTCCTTCAACTATTTTTGTTGAAGAGAACAGAGGATACATGGCAGAGGAGCATTTTTAGAATGGGATGAGGTTTCCATTGGTGTGCCGTAAGGCTGTTTTTCTATCCTTTTTCATGGCATACCAGAGTGGCTGAATTCTTGCCTAGATATGTTTACAGTTGGTGCAAAGGTCATGAGAAAAATAAATGATGATGAGGATTGTATCAGCTTACAAAGTGACCTAGACAAACTTCATATGGCCTTAATGACCCTGGCAGTTGATAGGCCTGAAGCCCAAACAACCACTCAACCAAACTTCAGAGTTGGTCTGATGATGAAACTCAGCCCAGGTAAAAGCAAAGTAATGAGGATAGGTTGCAACAGTAAAAGTCTTTGTATGAATATAATTTAGCAGGAAACAAGCTATAAGAATCTATATGCAAGAATGAATCGTGAATTGATGTTATACCATTGTTCCTGCATGAACACATTATGAGCATTGTCAAGGAAACAAATTGTCTGTAGTCTAATATCGAAATTGCTTTTAAGTACCTGAGTAAGGAAATGTTCAGCAACCCATTCACAGTTTTTATATGACCTAGATTTGAATATGGTTCTCCATTGGGAATACAAAAAATGCTGATAAGGAAGAAAAGGGAGATCAAGAAATCTCATGCTGCTGTCCATAAAAAAAGACATCCCCATCAACAATGATGAGGTCATTTACATTTTCAAGAGCATAGCACAAAGGCAAGTGCTTTCTCAGTCAGAATGTAGAAATTAGTCACACAAAACAGATTTGTTCTTTTTATGATTTACCCTCATAGTACAGTAGGGTTATGCATTAACAGGAAATAGACCACTGAAAGGTGTAGCATTATTATGTGATATATGTTTACATAGTGCATGGGAGGTTAGGGACTTGAGATAAAAAACACACACTGAAATACTTAGTCTTTATTAAACTGAAAAATGTCCAGTATTCCAGTTGAGACTTCTTTGAAACGTTTGTAACATGCAGTGACTCAAATTTTGGGTGCACTTTTCCATCTGGGACATGTTAACATATATTACAATCCATTTTAACTCCAATCTGAGGGATATTTTCCTGTTAAGACCACATTAACATGTTTTGCCATCCATGTTGACTCAAATTTTGGGTGTGTTTTCCATTTAGGACCATATTGAAATGTTTCTGTTTTGCGTTGATACTTGTAATATTAACCATGTTAAGGTAAGACCCTGCTGGATTTACAGTATCCTTTCTGAAATTTTTTTCTTAATCATTGCGACCTATGCTTGTTCTTTTCAAGACAGTTTGTTGAATTAATAACACCATTGTCATAAGATATTCTCCTACACTTTCTGTGCCACATGATTTTCAATTTCCTTCTGTTTTTACTTTATCTTTAACGCACACTGTATTACAGTTGTGATTTTCTCCACATCCATCATTTTTATATAATCATGTGTTACTATATACTTCACTTTCAGGGAAGCAGTCAGTCAAGGAGAAGGAGATCCAGCTGATTTCTTATACGCAGAGCAACCCAACTTGGAGAAATTTAGAGGGCTGAATGTAACGGGGGAGGTGGTCAGTCAGTGGTATCAGGAACGTGCACGAGAGATTGAAAGATGTAGTCACTTTGTTGATGCTGCTTTGGACCTTCTTAAATTAGGCCGAGAAAGAGGTGTGAAGGTAAGAACCTTGTGGTTTTGTCCCAGGGTTAATGAAAAAACTTTGATATAGAATGGCATTAAGCATATATGCTGTCTTGTGCCATCTTTGTATTTGTCTTCCTATTTGTTTATATGGCTATATCTTTGTGAATCATTCTCCCTATCTTTCTAAGAAAACAGTAGCAAAAGCTATGATACTTCTGCTGAGACAAATCTTAGATAAAAGCAGCATAGTGGATATTCAGAGACTGTCTTGTGCATCACCAATACACTAATGGAAGATAAATCTTCTGCCAAAATATTGCCAGCCAGTAAGCTTCACAGCACTTGTTGTAAAAGTCTTTAAAAGAATGTGTGAGAAACACCCATTGGAATGCCTATTGACTGTATTAAGGATATGTTCTTGATTGGCTATGTGCTATTCTTTGGATTTGGAAATTGATACAATGCATATAAAAGAGTTGGGCTTAGGCAAAAAGAACAATAATAGAAACAAAAGGAGACTCCAGGCATGGCTATATAACTATCAATAAGAACACAGGAGAAGAGGGTTTCCAGTCTTTTGCTCTCACCCCTGTTAGTTACCTGTCATGTGGCAAACAGGAAGTAGATGAGTAGGATTCCTACTCTCCTGCATTTTTTTTCCTTTAAATTCTTGATTACATTGTTCAAGTGTAAGATCATTAACAGGAAAATTATCATACTTCCTTGTTCTGTTCCATGGCTGACTTTAAACCTTTAAACCTTTTGACTTTTATACCTTAGACTTTAAGGTTATCATTTTCATAACTGGTCTGAGTATATAGGTTTGTATTAAAAAGCTCTATACCATGCTTATTTTCACCTTTTGTTGTTTAGCTGTTTTTGTTTCTTCTATTTTGTTAGTTTAAGCAATTTTTACTTACGAGAATTTTATTTCAGCTCCTGCACATTCATGCACTGTTCACACAGCTTATTATTAGGAACTGGGAGTCCCGTACTTATGAATGAGCTCCAAAATATACTATTTGATTCTTGGTCGACATGCAGTCAATCACCCTTATTTATGAACCACCAGACTACTTGAATGTGCATTCTTTCATTAGATATTGCCTAATACGATGTTCTGTTAAATGTATTTGCTTGAATGTAATTTTTGTTTCATTTTTACAGGCAGGTATATGTATTTAATCTAATTTTTTGCAAATTATCATTATTTCGTTTTTTTGACTGAACAATACAACTTCATAAAGAACCCAGAAACATAACCTGTTCATAAGATGGAGACTCTCACTTTAGTATTAAGAATTAAATTTTGATGATTTTTATTAGTTTATCACCATATTTTTTTTCCAGAACCTTGAGGAACTGCATGACACATTAGATACCTTAGAAGTGCTGGTGTATGAGGCTGGCCTATCATCCATGACCCTTGACAAGTTTTCAAAGCTCTCGGATGATGAGAAAATTATGCAGCTCATGTCAACAGTTAGTATAACAGTTTCTTAAAGTCATAAGTGCGTACTGTCATACCTGATTCATTTTTAACCCTTAGTATATGAGGACACATTAAATGTTTTGGTATAAAGTCTCTCCCCATGTTTCGTGGTTGTCTTTTTCTCCAGTCATGTTCTTTAACTTTGTTGGGTTAAATGATTTAAATGACTATGAGGGAGTGTTTGCTTGATCCATTTATTATAAAGGGATTACATATGACTGATAAATAGATAGATTTAAGCTGAATGGTGTAAGCATCTGGTCTTTAAAGCTTCCATAACTTATTCTTGTGGGGAGTACTTGATTAATTTTTTCATTTTTTGAATGAACTTCTTTTTTAATCTGTACTGGATTTGAGATTCTCAAGGTATCTAGGATAGATATTTTCCTGTGAGACCAATAGATAAGAGGGATGTTGGCTAAATAAGTTTTTTACACCAAGAATTCCGCTTTCTTCCTAGTAGTGTAGACACTTTGTTTAGCAAGTCCTGAATTATATGTTGCATTAAATGATAAGTTCTTGAAATTCCACTTACTTTAAAGTGAATGGATATTGTTAGAAAGACTAATTCATCATAAATTCCTCATATGCAGTGTTCAGGCAAATCATTTTAGCTGGTTTTTCTAAGGCTGAAGTTGTGTCTGATGAAATACCATACCAGAATCACTCCATTCTAATTGGACATTTACTGAAACTGGATTCACCTCTTTGAATTGGGAATGGAGTAATGATAGGTAATAATAATGAAGATAGATAGATTGACATACCATTGTTCTATATCAGATGTGCACTTTATTGTGGAATTTATAGTGGATCATATCCAAGAGAAGTGAAAGGCAGTGGCCTTTTTGGCTCATTACTGAACTGTAGAACAAATAGGCATTTTTTTCTCCTTCAAAGTGATTTTCTTCCATGGTGACGCCAAGCATTGTTACACTTTGTAGTTGAATATTGACATATAATTTTGAGTGGTTGTCAAATTGCATTCCTTTGACCCAGGTAGCTGTCTTTTCTTTCATCCTCAACCACGCATGGATTGAAGGCATTCTGTCCACAGTCTCTTGTTATCTTACATAACACTTGACAACACTTAACTCACACAACTCATTCTTCCCAACTTTTATATTTTTCTGCAGTGAATGCTGTGCGCTAGCCCTGTGATTTGGGAAAATGGAAGGAGCAGTAGATAGAAGTGGTAGGTAGAAACATCGGACAGGAGCATTAAGCAGAAACATGGGTAAAAGTAGTAGGTAGGAACATTATGTGGGAGAATTAGGTAGAAATAGTAGGTTGGAACTTTAGGTGGGAACATCTGTTAGACTTATTAGGTAACAGTAGATGGTGGGAACATTAGGTAGAAGCCTCTGAAAATGCTGTGCTAGAGTTGCCTTTTGCTGGTGGATTGTTAAGGGTGAGGCACTAAAGGCTAAGAAGCAGCACTGGTGTTAATAGTTATGGAGACTCTTTTGCCATGGTGACCCCCTTGAGGTAGATAATTTTCTTGATTATTCTCTTGCCAACAGAGCACTCCTGAAACCTATATCCAGAACATTCGTCGCTGGTTACTGCCCTTCCTGGCCCGGTGTGAGAAGTGGCAGCCTGGGAGTGCCAGTGTCTTGATGCGGACTTATTTGGTGACTATAGCTACGGATGATCTACGTTTGCCGTTGAAAATATTGCAGGTGGGATTAAAGAACTGTAATGAGTTGTGTGGATATTTTGAGCCTGAATCATAATTCATGCCAAAAGAAATGACTATAGTAGAACTCTTTACTTAATTCCAGCACAGTATGTAGTTAGTACAGAATTAGACCTGAAGTGTCATTAGCAGTAACTGTACTTGCAGTTTTACATGTAGGTCATGAATCGGGCTCAAAAGAATGTTTTGAAAATGGTATTATGATGTAGTGGTTTGCACAACTGCCTCTGAAGTAACTTGCTAATTTAAGGGACATGGAAAAGGTAGCCAGCCCACAAACTTCTGTAGGGCAGGGGTGAGTGTCACAACCTGACAGTCTAAGGGACTTGGGTTTGAATTCTGGAAAAAGTATTGAGCTTACAACCAGTTCAGCTATTTATTCTCCCTGGAGAGCTGATCAGTGAATGAATACCGTGCATACGCTAGGTTGTGTCATGTATATGTGTGTGTATCCATAGAACACTGATTACAGTCTCTGGCTGCCTAGCAACTGCAAATGTTCAGTAGCTACACAATAGAACAAAGATCCTCCCAATACGATCTCATCTCAACATGCTTAGAACTCACTTCTTTGCAACAACACTAGTCCCCTCTAACACAAATTGCTCCATTACTAACCACCAACCGCCATGCAGAAATAAAAAAGCTTACTCCTGTCTCACACTTTAGCAACACTTACTGATATATATCCTCTCCTCCAACAGACATAACCCTGACAAGAAAAACATGCATCCATCTGAAACTACACTCACACTCTCCAGGCAAAGACGAATCACACGTATGCTCTGAATATCAACCATCCCTACATTACAACAAACACTAATTTAAGACATTTCAAGACCCTTCAGGCTCATGATGCAACTACCATATTGAGGAATCTGAACACTGCACTCACCCCACATGGAATTGCGCTTTAAAGTCACTACATTTTATGAACTTTGGTTCCTCCCAGAGGATGTGGCAGACTTCCAGAGCTGCAGGAGCCCCATAAAGATGGAAGGGGTTCCTGGGGCAGGAAGTAAGTTTTCATCGATATTAGATGTGTAACATATACAGGGTTAAGAGATGGGGCAGCACGAATGTAAAACTCCTTTCCTGTAACACAGAAATAGTAATCACAAATGCGCATTCATACAGACACCAGACAGCATATATAAGTTTAAGAAGTTGTATGATAGTAGAGACTGTTTAAGAAAAGGGGCCTCACACATGTAGAACTTAATCATCTTACAGTACAAATAGGTATTTACAGTAGTTGATTATGCACTCTTGCTTACAAGTGGTTACTTGATCACAGCCAGATCAGATTGTTGATGTGTACAACGAACAGTTCTTAAAAGGTGTAGGGATAGAACATTCATAGTACATAACATGAAATTAAACAGGAAATCTGTTAAGAATTATGTTATGTACGTTTAGAGTGTAAGAGTGGTAGATGAATGGAACAAAATGAGTGAGGACATGGTAAATGCAGACGACATGCAGAAATTTAAAAAGTTGTGTGATAGTGGAGAATGCTGTATTGATGGGGCTCAACTATTTTTTCAGGTTCTCCATGTCCCATACAGTTAGGTAATTGCATACACACACTGAAAATACTGCTAATTTTATAACTTTTGATTTGAATGGATGATTCATCTGTTTAAGATAGAGAGGGATATTTGCAGCATTCTCGACCTGATCAGCATGCTCCAATCATTACATCTGCAGAAGAGATGATGACCATTGCCATTGAATGTGTATATGCATGTGAGAAAGAGAACCAGCTTCTTCGAGCTTTTGCCATCTTAGAATGTCTTCCAGAAAGGGAGTCAGGGTGAGTATCCACATGCCAATAAATAGCCATATTTTATAATCAGTTTATATTTTGTGCAGTAAATTGAAATGTGTTGTAATTTTTCTTATTGTTATATATTCCTGTTTTCCTTGTTTTAGCATGCACAATTAGTTTTAAACATAGGATAGCATATATAATTTCAAACTTATTAAATCATCTTTTTACCTTCAAAGCAAGTTTTTATGAAGATTGACATTTTAAATTTCACATAAAAATATATATGATATTTTGGTGAATATATATATATATTCATATACAGAAATGAGAGCACCGAGTCCCTGTCTAAACTGCATGATTTGGCTGATGCTTTGGATGCTCATCTGACAGCTGCAGAGCTGCTGAGCAACAATGGTGTGAATGTGACTCCGTGTCAGCTCCGTCAGTTGCAATCTGAACCTGAGAAAGTTCATGAAATACTTACCAAGCTTACAAGAGCTGCTGCAAGAAGGTGAGATTGTTACGCATGCTGAATATGTGTAGAATGATTAACTGAGCCAGGTTATGTATCTTTTCATGCAGAGTTCACAGTTCCTTCTATACTGAATAAAGGGTTTTTAAAGATAATTATAAGAATATTTAAGAAAAAAATTATTTTGTAATTCTTGATACAGGAATCAAGTTAGGAAAGATAGATTATTTGTTTTAGCTGTCACATATTTATCCTAGTTGGATTTCTTACATTAGCATATTCTTGTTTAAGATTTTCAGATACTGAACTGAAAGATGAAACTGTAATTACTTTATAATCAGCCTGAGAGTACTGGCTGACTACCTTGAAACATTATGTTATAGTATAATGTCTGAGATATTGTTTAAACATATTTTGGATATTACAAAATACTTTATCAACCATATCAGAATCATTTTTATCTTTATGGATGAAGATAATCACTATCATTATAGATACAGGACTAGATTACCATGGATTTAGAATGTTAAAGATCACTGAGACGTAGAGAATTGTAAATGAAGGATAAAATGCATCTGCAAGCATAACTTTATCTTATTTTTTTGTTGTAGTTCATTTTGGCTCATTTGCATCTTCTCTGCATATTACCATTTCCTTATCTGCAACCCTTACTGTTGCTTTCATTTATTCTTCTGATATCTTTACACTAATCAGCTCCTTTCGCAACATTTTCTTATTACCTTTGAATTCATTGATACCCACTTCCCCATCTTTTGTTTGCCCTGTTTTTAGTTTTCGTACCTTTCTCTTTGACTTCCTGTGACATTTCTTTTACCCCTTCTTCTGCTTTACCTTACTGCCCAAGGATCCCCTTCTACAGAGCCATAGGTGGAGAAGTGTG
>JAUUDZ010015843.1:1283-11431 GCA_032361705.1 Panulirus versicolor | reverse complement strand
TTCCTCCCCCACTCCCCTTACATCATTTGCTCTCACCTTTTTCCATTCTGCACTCAATCTCTCCTGGTACTTCCTCATACAAATCTCTTTTCCAAGCTCACTTACTCTCACAACTCTCTTCACCCCAACATTCATTCTTCTTTTCTGAAAACCTCTACATATCTTCACCTTTGCCTCTACAAGATAATGATCAGACATCCCACCAGTTGCCCATCTCAGCACATTTACATCCAAAAGTCTCTCTTTCACATGCCTATCAATTAACACGTAATCCAATAACACTCTCTGGCCATATCTCCTACCTACATACGTATAGTTATGTATATCTCTATCATTATTACTATCATTATCATTAACATTTTTTTCATACATATTCGCCATTTCCCGCATCAGCAAGGTGGCGTTAAGAACAGAGGACTGAGCCTTAGTGGGAATATCCTCACTTGGCCCCCTTCTCTGTTCCTTCTTTTGGAAAATTAAAAGAATTATCATTATATTGTTGTATTATGATTATTATTATGTGTTATTATCACTCTGAAAGTTATATTATTATTAATATTATTATCATTATCATTATTATAATTATCATTATAATTATTATTATTATCATTATTATCGCAATTATTATCATTATTATTAGTATCATTATTACTATTTCCCACGTATTCCCTGTGTGTCGTAAAAGGCGACTAAAAGAGGAGGGAGCTGGGAGCTGGAAATCCTCCCATCCATTTTTTCACTTTTCCAAAAGAAGGAACAGACAAGAGGGCCAAGTCAGGATTTTCCCTCTTAGGCTCAGCCCCCTTTTCTTAATGCTACCTTGCTAATGCGGGAAATGGAGAATATATATATATAAAATAATTATCATTATCATCATCATATGTCACTTTGCATATTCAACCCTTTCACTGTTCTCATCTGCTGTACATGAAAAACAGTTTTTGATCCCCACAGCAGCATCTGCTTTGTGTAGTACTAGATTCCCGCCTTTTCTTCCTGACCAAGCGGGCCAGGCTTCTGTTTCCTGTCATCCCAGGAGTTACTTCTATTGCTTGGGATAATTTAGACGTCTAGGTGGGGTTTGATGTAAGAGTGCCTCAGCTTATGACAATAACTATTGAGGGAAGAGGTGTGGTTTTAAAGCTGAAAAGATTGAGGAAATACTGAGAGCATATTGATGTGATGATGATGACAGCCTAAGATACTGCCATAGATAAGGGTGGATTCATGCAAAAGTAATAATTTTTGTGTATGATATTGAGAAAATGTTAAAATTCCTCTACTAACTAAAATTTTATCTCCTATTTTGGACTTTAAAGACCCACAAAGTGGTACTATCGGTACAACTATGAAAAAGAAATTAAAATGAAAGCACCAGATGTGAAAGTAATACAGTAAAAAAATAAGGAAAAAAAAAGCTTTGACTTTATCGGTAAAGATTTTCACAACTGAATTGAACTGCTACAGACTCGCCTTTAGATACTGTCACCCTCTGTAGGCCCTTCATTGACCAGTCTCTGAGGTAAGGTAGTCAATTCAGTGATATTATCCATCAATCATTCCCTTTGCAAAACTCATTCACAATGTTTGGCATCCACTGGGATATGAAAAAAAATTAGGGTACTTTACTAGGTTTCAATATTGTGTATACTTAATGCATTATTTGTAATGTATATATGTTATGTAAGAGTGATGCGAGAAAATAAAGAGTGGGTGGGAAAGCAGAAGAGGGTGTGTTGAAATGGTTTGGATAAATTGAGAGAATGAGTGAGAAAAGATTGACAAAGAGGATACAAGTGTCAGAGATGGAGGGAAGAAGGAGAAGCGGGAGACCAAACCGGAGGTGAAAGGATGGAGTGAAAAAGATTTTGAGTGATGAGGGCCTGAACATACAGGAGGGTGAGAGGTGTGCAAGGAGTAGAGTGAACTGGAATGATGGGGTTTACCAGGGTCTAAGTGCTGTCAATGGAATGAACCAGGGTATGTGAAACTTCTGGGGTAAACCATAGAAAGGTATGTGGGGCCTGGATGTGGAAAGGGAGTTGTGGTTTTGGTGCATTACACATGACAGCTAAAGACTGAGTGTGAACAAATGTGACCTTTTTTGTCTGTTTTCCTGGCACTACCTCACTAAAGCAGAGGGTGGTGATGCTGTTTCCTGTGGGGCAGAGAAGTGCTAGAAATGGCTGAAGGCTAGCAAGTATGAATATGTATACATGTATATGTCTTTGTTTGTGTATGCATATGTATGTATATGTGTGTGTATGGATATGAGTGTTTCCTGGCACTACCTCGCTGACATGGGAAATGGCGATCAAGTATAATAAATAAAATAAATGATAATAAGTAAATTTTCAGAAGACACCAAGAATACATATAAAAAGATAAGGGTACAAATATGTCACACAATGGCATAATTCTTTTGGTCTGTGGACAATCAGAAAAACTTTTGCTTTTCTAACTGTGCATGTTATATGACCAAGCATTCACACAGCTAAATTGGTCTATGAAAAAATTCTATAATCACCTTTACAATGATACCATGTAACTTCTGGATGGTTATTATTTTTATAGGACTTTGGGGAATCATATCATGTGCAAGCAAGATAAGGCAGGTTCCTCTGAAGTGGGAAGGTCTGCAACGGTCAGTATTCCTTTCCACCTTCTGATGATGCTACACCTCATTCAAGATGACCTCACTAACAGTGCTACCAATTTCAAGCTTTAGTCAGGAAACCAAGTATTGCAGTTACGTGCACTGATAAAACAGAGTTATTGGGCATAAGATCATCTTTTCTTAATATGACAATCTCTATAATCTAATGAGATGTAATACATTATAACTGAAGATGATCAAGTGCTTGGCTTTTTCAAGTAAAAAATACAAGTAAATAATACAACAATCAAAAAAGACCTTTCATGTGATAGATGAAGTTTGATACTTTCTACTTTCACCTGACTATTGGATCAACTGCAGCAAAACGAGGTGTCTTTAAGAGGCAGTGCTCTAGTATAAATTTCAACAGGTAAAAATTTTCACCTGAAGCACACTTATTCTGGAACGGTTCACCACACCACACTCTTTCAACAGCATATGTCACACAAAGCCAGTGAGAGATCCGTGACTGTAAAGGCTGACGTCTGTTATCACTTACGTGGCTTCATAAGTGCAGCAGGGAAGGTGACAATGGGAGGGAGGGAGTGGGTGGTTAGCTACCTTATTTCTATGTAATTCTTCAGCTTCTTTTCCAAGGACATTTCTCTAAAACACTTCATTTGTATATAGCCAACTCTAAAGTCTAATCTTCTTAGAAGTAATGTTAAACAGATCTAAATGTTCTTGCTTATTCAGTAGCCATATATTTTCCTCTGAGATACTTGGATCATGCTCATTCATAATCAACTGCCTTAAGACCCATAGGGTAATTATCAATGTAGTGTTTGCAATGCTATCCAGACAATAACACAATCAATGTTTTAAACACAGTTAATGCAAGCCAATCTCATGATAAAAAGATACACAAAAGATAAGAGTAACAATATCAAGTAGTCTCAGACCATATGCAGTTTTGCAGCTGTTTTCAAGGAAATAAACATTTTTAATAAGGTGGGTTAAGAATGCTTATTAAGCGCCGTGCTCTTACATGCTTAAAAAATCTTAGATTTCTGATTAATAAACATAATAATAAATAGACTTATTCTACTGCAGAACCTTAAAAATTGCATTCTTAGAAATAACATTATAAGCACTTTGCAAACAAGAACTGTATTGTAAAATCATAACACAGCTGTAACAATGACACAAAATCCAACCAATTCCCTAAGGCTTTATGGTACATTAAGTCAAACATATAATGAGTTCAATGCAGATGTATGAAAAAATATTTTTTTATATACCAGCTCATCTTTCCTACCTTAACAAGGTAGCACCAGAAACAGACAACAGAGCCTTCAAAGAAAAACCCTAACTTGGTATCTTCTGTTCCTATATCTAAAAAAAGATAAGAGAGAGGGACCTCTCTTAATGCAGTCTCACACAATGGATTTTTGTTTGACATATAATAAATATTCATTTAATACATACAGTACACATAATAGTCATTAAAAACAAAAATTTAAAAAACTTCCTGCAAACATATAAAAAAAAAGAGACGAATATTTCCATTCCCAACTTTGTTTACATTCTATAAGCTAGTTGTATAAAGCCTGTCACAATCTGCATCAGTTCAGTCTCAGTCACTCTTTTTAATTATCTCTGATGTATATTTATGGGAGATTTTCAATTTATCATGTCTAGTAGACAGCCTGCAAGTGCAAGCATAGATAAAATATCCAAGGTGCCCGTGAAAGTGAGAAATGTAGACTTAAAGATGCAACTAATGCTTTGGGTTGAGGCACGTCCGTGTCAGACACAAGTGGGTCAGTCCCCTAGACAAGCTTCCTCTACCATTAAAATAACACTTGATAACAGTGAAAGCCAGTCCACCACATCTGAACTTGCAAGAATTTTTCCCACACACTAGAGACAATGGAGAGCAGTCCAGGAAGGTTAAGTGTGCTGTCTGAGCACATAAGCAGTGATCAACAACACTGCAAGCTCAAACAAACTTGTGTATGATTATCTAATTAAGTTTCATATGGTATTAACATTAACAATGTCTTCATTTCAACTATAAAACACTAAAATAACATATAATGTTACCAAAGGAAGCCTTTCTATAACACCTAATAGAGTATGAATTGACGCTTTCAGGAAGAAATATTCTTCAAAAATGCATCTCATCTGTTATAAGGGGTCTCTATATACATGAGGAAAAATCTCCAGCCCCTTAAAGTCACTTTATACAACATGCAAAGCATACAGGGACATATCCATAGGGATGAATGGGGCAATCACCCACCCCTAAAGCCATATATTAAGCAATACTATACAAAACACTTACTACAGTATACAGCAAAGCACTGTACAATGCACTTAATAATAATGACAATTCATGGATTCTAACTGGTATTCTAACCTTTTTAGTCCCTTGCAGGGAAAAATAAATGTGTACTGAACATATGTCTATTTAATCGACACAACCATTTCAATGATTTAAACTTGTGACCAATGGAATAACTTTGTGTTTCACAATTTTCTTAAAGCATAACATGCACTCATAAAAACATTTCTTCTATCTGCGTAAGTACATTAATATGTTTCACAACTTTCCTTATTTTAGTAATAACCTTTTCAATAGTATCAAATACCAAAATTGTTATGAAAAATGGTCAACAGTCTCATAATAAACTTCCTTCACTACAACAGCTGTAATCAGCTTTATCAGAATTTGACAATTATTAGCAATTATATTTGACATCAAAATAACTCAAACAGCACTAAGCTCTTTAGCAAAAAATGTATTCTTAAATACCAATCATGTTTTAAACTTTTCATCATTATCTTGTTATTAATTCACACACCCCCACCATCACCACCGACTAATCCTGATACATGCCTGCATGAATGTTACTCTCTTCCAACTAACTTTATTTTGAAGAGACATGTTAACACATTTGGCGCATAAGGTAGGTATATCTGCTTTAACGTTCACAGCCATTTGATGCAAGAAGTGGATTTATCCCAAAGCTTCAAAAAACTTTTCCTTCTCCTGCGACTGCAACAAGCAAGATTACCCTCTCATATATGAAATCCCCACTACATCTTCATGCATGCTGTTATATGCGAGCAACATCCATTTAGGAGCTCCATGGTCTGAGGTTAATTTCACTTGTATATTATAATCTTTATTTGTTGTACCCTATGTGCATATCAAAAATAATATCTATCATCTGATGAACTAATATCTCACTGAGATATTGTAATCAAGTGGTGTACTGAATGATAAGTCAGTGTTCATATTTCACACTTGTTTTTCCTGTTCATCATTCATGTGTACAATGTTTGAGCTTTATCTTTTATCATCTTATGCCAGTTACAGATGCTAAATCATCCTATGGTACTCATACACATGTTTGATGTCCTTATAGTCATACATGGGGCAGATGTCTTAGAGAGCTGTCTTGTGTGGGCAGCACAGCATACTGTTTAGCTACACTTGATCAGCTGACTGATTATACAATGAGTGAGTAGCCATTTGAGTTATGTCCTGTAACTCTCCTGTTCTGGACATGTATTAATTAACTATTTACTACAATGTAACTTTACATTTCAATTTATGCTAATACAGGCCACAAATTACAGAATGAATTGCTAGACAGTTCTTTTATGTTTGTCTTTATGATTTCCAAAATGTTTCATTTTTACCATAGTAAAAATGAATGGCAAGAGAAAGAAGGCTGCAACTAATAGATAATGAAGTCTATTTGGCAGCATATAAGAGTGGGAGTGAGTCTGAGGACATTATGATTTTCATGCATCAGAATACAAATGAGCGATGAGGAGATGTAAACATATTTCTTTTAATCTTTATGTTGGAGGCTCCAGTCATGGACAAAAGTCCACATCAAGGCCAGGCCTTAAATGAAATATAGAGAGAATTATGAAAAGGAAAAAGAGCAGACAAGGGAGGGTATCTAAGAATTCTTGGGGAAGTGAAAAACCTGTCTTCTGAAATGCACAAGGTCACAGTTAATGGGAAGGACATGAAAGGGTAGAGAGTTCCAGAGCTTCGACACGTAGGGAAAGAAGCAGGTATCAAAATGGCCTAACCTTGAGATGCTGATGGCCACATGATAATCATGCAATGCGGCAGCTTGCCGAGTATTGCATGGTCTAACTAGTGGTATGGATACATGAGCAGCAAGCTCTCGGAATCAAAAACCCACTTCTATTAAACAGCTCTGTATCACCAGTTCCTAAACATAAATGGCATAAGACTGAGAATAACCATGGCCAGAGCTCCCTAGGTTTAGACTGCACTGGACAGGCATTAGCCAAAATTTTTGTTAAAATGCGGTGTAAACATATATATTACTGTATTCTGTACTGTAAATATTATAATTCAAACTAAAATAGCAGTTACAAAATAAAAACCACAGAAAAATTATGACTTTTCCTTTTCACCAAAAATCTGTCCTTTTTGCAAGAATATCCTTCACTTTTTAGATGGAGAGTGATATCAAATAATGCAAACTGGTATTGAAATCTACTTTTTTCTATAACAAAATTATCATAGATGTTTTCTGACTTACCTAGGTCAGCCTATGTGCCAACTGTGGGAGAACATGTTTTCACACATCTTATGGATATTCTTTAAGTAAATCATTATTTTGCTTTGTTCTTTGGAAACAACAATGCCCAACAATTAATCTAAAAATAATATACAATGTCCTATGACTAACATTTTTGGAACATATCAGTCTTACCAATTCTCTTCCAGTGTTAAAACAACAAAATTGCAAGACTTTTTTCTCAAAAGAAAACGTTTACTTAGAGGACAAATTTCCAATTCATCTACCATAAAAAATCAAGCCAATCAATAAAACATATAACCATCATTAAATAAAATCTTAAATGATTGAAAGCTAGGGTATGCATGCTCCTCTCTGTGTCCTCAAAGAAAGCTGTCCTGTTAGCATTACCAAACGGCAGGTTCATCCTATTTGCCCAAGCCTAAGAAGTGCAACCAATTGGATTAACCCAAAATCAACCAGCACAGCACTCGAGCCCTGACTTCCTTACTAAGAACACTGGAACACTGCCATTTTTGATAATCCAATTACATACATATATCCCATACAGCATTTAAGATAACAGTATAAACTCAAAGCCATGGTTTAGATCAATATGATTTTATTAAAGTCTGTTGTAAACAATGGATTAATTCATTATGTCTTATTAAAGGTAGCTAAAAAAAATATACATCTGACTAAAATTCATCAAAAGCAGCCTGATGTAACATGTGAGAAGTTTAAGCTTGTGTATGGAGCAATATTGAACATTTTAAAAAATTTCATTGTAAAACTGGATTTCAGAAACAGACGTTAACAAACTATATGGATAATCTATTTCTACTTCTTCTTCGTACTATTTGCCATTTCCCACGTTAGCGAGGTAGCGTTAAAAACAGAGGCCTGACACTTTGAGGGAATATCCTCACTTTAAAAAATATTGTTTGACCGTCAATCATTATATCCAGACTACTAAACATCTAACAGAAAACATGCTTTATAGCATAAAATCTTACACGTCAGTAATATACATACTATAATACCCGTAATGCATGAGGAAGACTTGTCAAAAATACCTAAATAACAATAAAAATGATGCAGTGAAACTTACCTCATTCAATTCTTAATCCTAAGAAAAAAACTCTAAACATGTTATTTAATGACAAAACCAGATGTGTTCACAAACACACAAAAGCACTTTAACTATACCTTTAAACAAGAAATGATGATCAATTAATGAATAATATAATTTTGACTCAAAATATAATCAGGCACTGTTTGACTGGCAAATAAACTTCAGAATATCCATGGAACTTACACATGAATAAAACTAAGGACTGAAATACATGAGGATACCCCTTTGTGGAAGGAACAGGAGTACATAAATCTCTCAATAAAAAATCATCCACCTACCAAAAATAACATCAGAAAGATTGTAAGATTACCAAGTTTGTTTGTTCAACCTGTCGACACCTATGATCTCACTGATGACCATCTTCATCAGTTGTACATCAGCACTATGACATTACACGCTATGCTGTAGAAAGTATTATTAGATTAAGCTCAAGAATACTTGTGTTAACCTTAGCATATAATCTCAATCTATGAAACACTGGAACAGTCTTTGGTACAATCAAATAAAAAGACAATGAATGACGCTGGAGAAGTAAGCACACTTTCACACAGAAACCCAAAGACTTTAAAGCCAAAGTTGACCTTGGATATAACCAAAGAGTGTTCTATCATAATTCAGAGGGCAAGCATTTGTCTACCTCCCATGAGTTGCAATAATCCAGCCAAGAAACAAACAAAGGAATTAACCTATGACTTGAGAAATGTAATGCTTCCATATGAACTCAACAAAAAATCCTGGACTAAACAACAGTATTCTTTAATGATACAGCTCCAGCAGGCAATGAATCCTTTCAAACACTCAAAGATGATCATACAGAGTTTCATGCAATAAGACCTAAGCCTAATTGGGAAAAAAAACCGTTCAGGATAACTTTGAAAAAAACGTGTTTCTTAAAAACAGGAGTGGATGCCAAGCACTGAGCTTTAATGAATAACATTTTACAATAGTATACAATATTTTTTGTTACAATTAAGAAAGATTCTACCCACTCTCAACATACTGGTGGTCTAAAACTTTTGCATGAATCAAAAAATCTCATTAAGTTTTAAAGCTGCACTTATCAGGAGTGTAAATTCACCAGTAAAATATGAAAATGGTAATCTATACTTATTCAATAATTTCTCATCAAGGCAAAACCATAAAGTTTCCACATCTGACATTAATATTTCTCAAAAAAATCTGAGCAAGCTAAAACTTAATTAGAATGAAAAATATAGTACAGTATTTATGGTTTGATGCAGGACGGCATCAATCTCCAAAAATGTAACACATTTATAGCTCCTTCCGCTCATAATGATGAATGAACTGTACAAAGAAAAAGCAGGAAATAATTAAAGGGATGCTAAGCAGACCCAAGTTGCCCAATCATGAGCAATTGTCAAAAACTTAATATATAAACATTATCTATTCATTCGTATTCATTACGTTTGATCACCATTTCCTGCGATAGCGAGTAAGCACCAGGAAAGACACAAAGAAAGATCCATCCACTCTCTCACACATATATACACATACACATACATATATTCTTATCATTTATCATACTTGACTGCCATTTCCTGCAAGAAAGGTAGTGCCAGTTAACAGACAAAGAAAGATCCATCCACTCATATACATATATACAGATGCTCTTCGACTTAAGATGATGTTACATTCCGATAAATCCATCATAAGTTGAAAATATGTTAAGTCAAAAATACATTTAATACATCTAATATTGTGCATCTTACCTACCACACATCACAGCTTAGTCTTGCCTACCTTAAACATTCTTAGAACACTTACATTAGCCTACAGTTGAGCAAAATCATCTAACACAATGCCCATTTAATAATATAAA
>JAUUDZ010015821.1:0-11432 GCA_032361705.1 Panulirus versicolor | reverse complement strand
GAGGAAAATGAAACACGATAAGTTTCCAAGCGCCCTTTCGTGTAATGATCACATCGTCATAGGTACTACATATGCATATATTAGACCACACGCACCATAGACCATAAAAGAACACGCGGACGATGAGCCTAGCACGAGGCGATAAGGAAATCTACAGGCCCGTCTCCCTCCCTACCTTGGGGGACAGACATCCTTACGGCTTCTCTTTGATATACGACGGAGTTAAAGTGATGCTTGGGGAGGACCGGGCGTCCAGCAGGGTGTAGTAGTGTGTCGTCAAGTGGTGGGCTGCGATAGCTTTGGTGATAGCACGGCCTCTGACCACATGATGTAAGGGGGCTTTATGAAAGTTTGAGATAAGTATGTAAGATAAACGGGTGGATAGATGGGTAGATAGGGAGATAACGAGAGAGAGAGAGAGATAGAGATAGAGTGGATGAAAGTATTTCCATGCCCAGTGAACAAATGATCATACGATCTAGCATTCATAACTGTCTCTGCCTTTTGTCTCAGGCTAAATAATGATAATGCTAGCAGTGATAATATTAATGATAATAATAATACCAAAGATAATAATAACAACAATGACAATAATAATAATGATAATAATAATGATAATAATAAAATAATAATAATCATAATGATAATAATAATGATAATATAATAATAATGATAATGATAATAGTAATAATGATAATGATAATAATAATGATAATATGATAATAATGATAATGATAATAGTAATAATGATAATGATAATAATGATATCAATAATAATAATAATAATAATAATAATAATAATAATAATAATAATAATAATAATAATAAATGTTACAATTAAGGGCGCTGTGATGTTGCTGGTAAGATTCAGGAAGTAAAGATCAGTAAAAGTGTACATAGATGTTAGGAAGAAATACACACAAGTCAAGGAAAGGCTGAGCTTGTCATGGCAAGAGTAATGCGGCATCTGCATCCTTCCATCATTGTCTGATGCATGGCATTCTTACGTTGATACTGCCTCCTGGTCACCACTAGGACTATCGCTAGCGCTACCTATGAATGCCACAGAACACTTGGACGATAGATACAGTCAACCTTACACTTGGACGATAGATACAGTCATCCTTACACTCGGACGATAGATACAGGCATCCCTACACTTACACAACAGATACAGTCAACCTTCCACTTGGACGATAGATACAGTCATCCTTACACTTGGACGATAGATACAGTCAACCTTCCACTTGGACGATAGATACAGTCATCCTTACACTTGGATGATAGATACAGTCAACCTTCCACTTGGACGATAGATACAGTCATCCTTCCACTTGGACGATAGCTACAGTCATCCTTCCACTTGGACGATAGCTACAGTCATCCTTCCACTTGGACGATAGATACAGTCATCCTTACACTTGGACGATAGATACAGTCATCCTTACACTTGGACGATAGACACACTCATCCTTACAATTGAACGATAGATATGGTCATCCTTACACATGAACGATAAATACAGTCATCCTTACACTTGGACGATAGATACAGTCATCCTTACACTTGAACGTTAGATATGGTCATCCTTACACTTAAACGATAAATACAGTCATCCTTACACTTGGACGATAGATACGGTCATCCTTCATATCCTAATATTGAATCATAAACACCATAATCACCTAAGACTTTCCTTGTAATCCTAGCTTTGTACGCGCACCTGCACGTCCTTGACTAATGGTTAATTCATTTACAAAGATAAACTCTCATGGCAACAGGTTAACATGCTGAGGTTACGGGTCAGAGACGAGGGATAAAATATGAGGAAAGATGAGGGACTGGACTCTGAATGCGAGTCATGGCACAGCCTCATCCATTCCTCGTTTGCCAAACTTGAAGTGTCATTTCATCTTTGCATATCTCTTTGTTTTTCGTACGTTCTTGACATACTAAATCCTCCTTTACCGTTTGAGTCACGTGTGATGTGCTCACTATGGTTCTGAGGTGACTTTTCGGGTGCGCTTGCCTGGGAATGAGTGTGGGGGATTTAGACTGAAAGAGTTCCCGAAATGTGGCTCTAAGATGGATTTAAAGCATTGGTTAAGTCGCCTGTATAAGCTCCGCTCCACTCCTGAGTAACACGCTGACATCTCGTAAATGTGGCAATGTCGCAGTCCTGCTTTATACCACCCCCCTTTCCTCCCTCGACCCTAGACGATATGATGGGAAGGGGGAGGGAGAGGTAGGGAAGGGGAGGGGATTTAATATCCAGTAAGTGTAACAGGCAGTTGGATATCGTGTGTGTGTGTGTGTGTGTGTGTGTGTGTGTGTAAATGCTTCCACACGCTAGAAACTGTACTTAATACATTGCACTACACATCACCATCACCTGTGCATTGCATCCATTTCCAGTGCAGCACATGACAGACGACAATCCTTAATAGATAAAGGATAACTGATTAGCGATTGGTATACTACGTATGTAACTTTGCTATGATGACTAATTTATTCAGATAAGTACTGGAGCACCTCATGCCTCTGTAAAACAATAACTATCACTATCATATAGCTGTTCTTATTGTATAACTAAATATGAGATACGAGTTCATGATATAAAGGGAAACGATTGACAGGTTCTGGGGTAGTGACGTAACTTGGACGGCCCAGCGTTAATAGAAAGGAATACAAAGAAATTCAAACAGCAACAGACCATTGGGTCCTTTTGATGCTGTTTATGACAGCGGAAGATATCAGAAACTCGCACATCAGTGAGATATACACATGATTCAAAGAAAATAACTTGCAAACTGTCACTGGACTTGAAGCGTAGTATTTATTCATTCAACCACTCTAAAAGGCAAATCGTTTTATTCTGTTAACAATCCTGTTGAAATATAAGTACTTCGCGTCACTAGAGGTAAAACGTTTGTCAAATGAGTTTGTACGCATTTCGCTGGTTCTATGCATTGCTTATTTGGTTTTAGGTTACCAGAGATTATTGCGCCTAAGCTGTTTTTCTCATTTACCTTCGGCAGTTCAACGGAATTTATACTGTAGTTTGCCTTTTCGTTTTTGTTTCCGATATGTAAAACTTTGTGCTTATCGATATCAAAATTCATTCGCCACCTATGTGCCTAGTCTATCAGATTGTCCATGACACTATGAACCTGCAGCTGTTCATTTGTATATTCATTTCCCAGCTTTGTATCATCAGCGAATTCTGATATCTTGGAATGCAGCCTATCATCAATATCATTCATGTGTATGAGAAAAAGGAATTAGTTCCAATACAGTCAACCAATTCCGTAGCCATGTGACATAATTGCTACGAACAACCTTCGATACGGTACTTTATCGAAAGCTTTTTGAAAATGATACACAGATAACATCAGATGATTTACTACGTCATACAGTTAATCATATGAATCAAGCAGATTTGTCAGACATGAGCGATTTCGTCGAAAACCATGCCGAGAATCGTTTGTTACGTGGTGGTCCTGTAAATGATTTACAAATCTATCTCGAATGATGATTTCCACAGTGACTACGACGGTGCCATATTTACAAGACCGCCGGCAACCCACGGATGGAGAGGATTCTCTACAGGCGCGACTGCACACGACACCTCAACGTGAGCAATGCAGTCTCTATCTGTTTAACCCCTTCGACGTGTGCTTGTGTCGTCACGAGCGACGAAACAAAGAAGAAAAAAAGATGTTTTCGTGAAGATTTATGTTGTCCTCCATCTGTATTCCTGCTCTCCAATTGACACCTGCTGGATGTGTCAGCAGCCGGTAATGGAGGGCGAGGACCCTTTGCGGCTTATCTCTCGATCTTAGTTGTGATACTGAGGCTTGATTAGTGCGGGGCTTATGGTCCCGTAAGGGTCAGCCTTACATAGAGCTAACGCTTATCTGATACTGCAGTTGTTATCTACAGGAGTGACAACTGGGAACGTACATGATTGTTATCTTTGGTACTTAACCGAACGAAAATGATTTCTTAAGTCGGGAGAACTTGGCCTGGAAAATGAAGTGAAGTCAGGGGCAAAAAAAAAAATATGCCGTAAAACGAGTCTTTTGAGCGACTGAAGTTTATAGTCAAATTTCCCAACGATGGAGAACAGATACTGCATTGGATTACATACTGAAGTATGTTTACATTTTCATTAATTCAATTTCAAATGAATTTCAATATTCTATTCTTGGATAGAGGAACGGGATCCTAGTGCTGTTACTAGGTACCGCTTCACAATACTACCAGAAGCATCTGGCAAGTGTCACGAGTATATATTCTCATTTGTCTATTCCTTTTACGTCATGTTGCTTCTCCCGCCTTAGCAAGACAGCGTCAGGAAAAATTCGAACGATGTACTCATTTCGACACGTGCACAATCTCCAAGTGTCATGTATGATGTACCGAAACCAGAGTCCCCCCATCCCGAGCCAAGCCCTACACACTATACTCCACAGTTGATCATGACTGCTTCATATACCAGGGTTCAGCACACTGACAGCATAATGTCCCCCACCCCCACCATATACCACGTTGATCCAGCTCACTTTATGCAATACGTGCCTCTCGTTCAGGCCTTGATACCTCAAGGATTCCTTTGCTCCATACTTCCACTTCCTTCTGGGTCTGTCTCCTCCCCTGCTCCCTTCACTTCGAACACAAAGATCCTCTTAGTGAGTCTTTCTTCGCTCAACCTTTTCATATGCCCTAATCATCTCACCAAACCTTAGTCGGGCCTCTCAATCAGGTGCTTACTACTACTACGTCTCTCCCTGACACTGTCAATCCTTATATGATCATCCCACATCACTGAAGCCATCGTCCTCAAGCATTTCTTTTCCAACACACCATCCTTAACCTTTTCTTTTGCATTCAAGGTCCAAGATTCACATCCATATAACACAACACTGTCGGGACCACTATGCTTTCAAGCACACCCATCTTTGCCCTTACAGACATCTACTTTTCCTTGCAAACATTTCCAAATACAACTAGGACCTTAGCCCCCGTCTTCCACCCAGTGACTCACTTCAGCCCCCATGATTCCATTCAAAGAGTTGTTCACCTCTATAAGTCTGAACCATTTCACCTCTTCCAGGTCCTCTCCATTCAAACTTACACTCTAACTCTCCTGATCCACCTCACTGTTGCACCTCATTACCTCGCTGTTGTTCTTATTCAGTCTCAACTCTCTCCATTCACACGCTCACCTAAACTGAGACACCAAATTCTGGAGTCTTGTTTGGAGTCTGTCACTGGATCTGTGTCATCTGCAAACAACAGCTGATTCATCTCTCATTCCCTCATTCCCATGTTACTGTAGAGCTGTCCCACGCTTCATGATCCTTGCATTTGCCACCCTCACCCTCCCGTCCATGAGGAGATTAAACAGGCATGGCGACATCACACCTCACTGATGCTAACCCACCTCCAGCGGGGATCACCCACCCTCCTCTCTTCCTACTCGCACACACATGTAACATTATTACTCCCCTGGTAAAAGTTCCTCACTGCATTTAGTAAATCTATTTAACCCATATATCCTTCGCACCCTTTACAAGGCAACTTTGTCAACCCTATCATTCTTTTTCTATAGATCTATTAATACCACATAGAGTACACACACGCACACGCACACACACGCTCTCTCTCTCTCTCTTTCTTTTTTTGATCTTGTGTGTGTGTGTGTGTGTGTGTGTGTGTGTGTGTGTGTGTGTGTGTGTGTGTGTGTGTTTCTTATTCTTTCATTACCTCCTCTTTCATCATCTCTTCGTTCCTTTTCATCTTGTTTCGGTTGATCACAGTTGCCCCATGTATTCCTCCACTCCAATCCTCCCCTCCTCCCACCCACTCACACAACTTTTATTGAATCTCAACAATAGCCTCACGCTTTTGTTTCCTGTTACCTGCTATTTCGCGTCCCCAGAAATTCCACTTTGTGTGTAAATGCGTGTGTCCGCGGATGTCTCCCTACTAGCAATGGTTCAAAAGAAAAGTCGACTATCAAAAACTGTCGAAGTCATCTATAGACGTGATATCTACCGTCGTCTACGGTAGATCTAGCAACAGACGTGTGATACAGATCGTGAAGTGGAGTAACAGACATGACAGACGAAGAGAAAGGCTGCTCATGTCATGAAGGCACATACATGAGACCAGCACTTCAGCACCACACAGGGTCGGTTCTCTGTCCCTGTTCGTCCAGGCGTCCACCTCTCAATGATCCGTGCGTCATGTTTGCTTTTTCTGGCTTACTGTCATCATCACTTTTATCTAAGACCATTTGTCTTCTCCTTCTAAATGAGACACGTGTAATCTATTGATAGACTATGGCTATTTGACTGAGTTTTGAATTAGACGCTGAATACGTACAAATCTGTTGATGGAATATTATGGTTTACGTGTCACTGTATGCTCTTCAACTGAGTCAGTTCATCTCATAGCATTTCACTCTTACAACATACCACAATGGATGTGATTAATAACATTACAGTCTCACTGAGCGAAGCCCTACAGTCGACTGTAGGGTCCAGGCGAGCTGGTCAAAGTGTCCTCAGCCATGGAATGCGATGAGTTGGTCAATTCTGTTGTACAGGAATATGGCCATGGAACGCACAGGTTTGGCCACATTTACGACGGTGAAAGTTCAGTCAAGGAGAGTTCTCACAGAGGCCAGGCCTTGAAGAAAGGAGATAAACTGTCTCAGGGGTTTTTGAGAGGGTGGGAAACCTGCTTCTTCATCTTTCGTTCGTCAGGTCAATTGTCAATTCTGTGGCCAGAGATCTGGACGCAAGGTAGAACACTGTGTCTTAGAACGTCAAAGAAGAGAAAAAGAAAATATGCCATTTAGCGACAGGTTTCAACAAACTTTGCCCCCCCCCCCAGAAAAATGGCACAACACCTTTTGCATCTTTGTTGGTAAAAGGTGCGATATAAAAGACGGTTAGCTTATATAATGAACCAATTTTGTAACTTTATGTAATGAATTTCTGCTCGGGTCCGACGAAAACCCTTTCTGACGACCATCCTTTTGCCTTACCACATTGAGGATGCTCTATAGTTGTACAGTAAATTTGCCGGTAATACTAGCAGTAAGCACTCAAGCTTAGCACAAGCTGCTGTCATATGTACACGTTGGACATCTCAAACTTTGTACTGACTCAAGCTTTGAGTCCCTCTGTGTTACGGGATTATAATACTAGCAGTAAGCACTCAAGCTTAGCACAAGCTGCTCTCATATGTACACGTTGGACATCTCAGGCTTTGTACTGACTCAAGCTTTGAGTCCCTCTGTGTTACGGGATTATAATACTAGCAGTAAGCACTCAAGGTTAGCACAAGCTGCTCTCATATGTACACCATGGACATCTCAAGCTTCGTACTGACTTAAGCTTTGAGTCCCTCTGTGTTACGGGATTATAATACTAGCAGTTATCACTCAAGCTTAGCACAAGCTGCTCTCATATGTACACCTTGGACATCTCAAGCTTTGTATTGAGGACATACCACACTCCCTCTGTGTTACGGGATTACAATACCACAGGAGACACCTTCAGTGTTGTGACACGTAGCACAGAACGGATTCTCCTTCTTGTTACAACCTCACAACTCGAGTGTCTTTCTGTTCACTGATTTGACGAAACAACAACTTTCTTCAGGGTTATGAGCCACCAACACAACAGACCTCTTGGTTGTTATGTCCCACAACACAGTGAAGCCCTTCTGATGTTGTGTGGTTATGACAAGAAAAGCCACCTCTGGTGCTGTCCGCTGACGACGTAGTGAACTCTCATGGTGTTGTGACCTTAGAACACAACACACATACCCAGCCAGCACAGTGGGTTTACGACAGGACGAACTCCTTCATTGCTGTGAATATCCGACACGAATATTCTTCAGGTGCTGAAATGTTATCTAATCTAGATATTCTGCCCCACACACACACACACACACACACACACCCACACACACACACACACACACACACACACACTAAAATTTCAGGATAGATCAGAACATGGGGTAATATTCTTTTTTTGTTTTGCTGAGTGCATATCTCACGACACAACCTGAGTTTTGAGATATGGGCAATAAAGCATAACCCGCCGCTCGTCCTTGACACGCCCAGTGCCTGCCTGCTATAAAGGTCCTCCTTGACACTTGTCCTGGGCAAATAATGCAGGACTTACTACCCAGGATAAATCTTGGTGACGTTGCTTGGGAGTCTGTCTGGTACTTCACTGGCTCGTGTGTAGTGCTGCTACTGTGTAGTGGTGTTGACTCGCTCTACTTTATACTGCTTCTGCTGTCTGCTACTTGTGCTACTTACTGTTGTGCAGACTGCTACTTTCGTCTACTACTTCTGCTACTTTTTGTCTGTTCTTCTTCTTTGCTTCTGTTGCTGCTGCTGCTGCTGTTACTACTGCTTGTTATGCCTCTTTCCATATGGAAATATATGATCTTTGCTATCATTCCCCATCTTCCCAACAATCAAAATTTTTTTCGTTCAATTTTTCTCCATTTTGAGGTCGATTTATGTGAAACTTAGCACATATGTACCTTGACCCAATACAGCAAGACACTATGTAATTTCCCTCTTCGAATCTGTCTTTTTTTAGAAAAAAAAAGAGACTTGATGGAGTTAAATATCAATAGATTCAAAAATATACATTTAGGCTTGCTATTCCTGACCCTCAGTCTATTAACACCAAGCACTTCAAACAAGGACCTCCTCACAATGACCCAAAAAAACTCTTAATGAAAATTAGTGGCTTGATAATTTCCAGTATTCTATATACGTCAAATGTTGTTGATATAGCTTTTATTTATCATATTTCAGCAATTTTTTCCATCATATATCAACTTGTGTTTGTGGAATCTGGGAATGATGATCTCTTTACCTGGTTTTACATAATATTTGTATGAAATATGATTTAATCATTTCTTTTTCTGTTTTAGAGTTTTTAAAAGACATCAAAATCTATTTCTCTTTTTGTGCCAATATTTCGCCATATTACGGGAAACGTTTATGAAATTTGGCATCCGGTTGTACCCAATACATAATACCGGTGACCTTTGAAAGTTAAAAGCAACCAAAGGTAGATTATATTTTCCTGTTGATGACTTCACTGTTTTTTTTTTCCACTAGTATTGAGAAAGAACTCAGTATAACGTTACTGTGCCACAGAGAGAGAGAGATCGCTTATCGTGAATGCCACGTACTCAGTAGCTTCCACACCCTCTAACTCATCTTGATGAGACTTAATGCAGCGGTATGTAAGGGAGATATGGAGGGATATATAGTGCCTTCCCCTCGCCAATGTTTACCTTCCTAACTCCTTCCCAACAGTAGATTTCTTGAGCCATTCCTTCGTTTTTCTTGGGGGGGAACATTTGACTTAGAATATGTTAAGATGTATCTTAGTTCAATATGACTTGATATCTTTTTTTCTTTAAGTCATTCGAAGGATTGTTCTAGTGTGAAAGGTGAAATGACCCAAATACTTACAATTTGGCCTGTTGTTCCTGGGAGCGTAAATCAATTGAGACCAAATCGTGCATACAGATACCTTTCATTAAGCTCCAAACAAAACACGGGGAAAATTATGTGGTATGAAACATTTCTACCATCCTGCATGGGTCAAAGTTTGCTAAACATGGCACAATTACTTGATGGGTTAATAATTGACTGTATTTCAGTCAGAGTTTATGAGAGTTGGCACAAACATATCTTCTGACATGTCCCACGTAGATATGAGCCTACTGCTGTCGCTGGGACAAAATTCGTATGTCTTGAACACGTACACACTCCCTGTGGCAAACACCTTGCATGACTGTTGTCTGCAGGTATGGTAAGCGCTGTAACATTGTTTTGATATGATTACTGCTTGAGTTCATAGAAAATTTCGAGCGGTTGATTTCGCCAGAGTCATTGGCTATATGAGTGGCACTGTTGATGTCTATTTTCTATAGGTTTAGTTGTTGAAATCCTCCCCTGATGAGATTGGCTGTTATGCCCATGTGTCCCGCTCTTTCCTCTGATGCAGACGGACCATTGTGGTCTTCATGGCTGGTAAATAGCTCTCTATATCGCTATGTTCCTGGCCATTAAAAGGTCGAGTGGGTTTCTAGATAATGGCCAACCAAATCAGTGTCAGATTTGCAGTTGGCTTTATTTTGCTCCTTTGTACCTGGCTGGCCTTGTGAGAAATTATATTCCTCAGAAGCCTGCAGTCAGCCTCTGCTCTCCGTCCTCAGTGTGTATACCGTGGGTGTCAGAGTGTTACTTGGTAGCTACGTTTGTCTGGTCAACATCCAGGATTCATGTATGTCTTAATGTGCTGACGTATTCCTGCACACTTGAGTTGGTGTTGACGACTTGTATTGCACAGGGGTCAATAGATCACTAGGGAAAAAAATAGGTTATATCTTTTGCCGTTTTTCCTTTCATTTTTCTATTGTATTATTGCTACTGCTCCTTGGAATCAGCCACTGGATCACTCCAGTAATGTGCTTGATGGGTTTTGAGACAGAGATATTTGAGGTGTGTATTGAAGGAGACAATGGATTTGCTCACGAATGCTAGCCTGTCTAGTGTTACTTAAGGCTGAGTGTGTTGCTACCTGGTGGTGCTAATTGAATTACTTGTGTCGCTAACTGTATGGCTTACTGCTCTACGTATTGCAATTGATGCTGTTACTTTTTAGTACCTGTATTGCTGTTGCTCCTGCTGTCTGCTGATTGTGTTATTTACCGCTTACTGATGGTGGGTTTTTGGCTAGTGATGTTACTTCCTACTTTTCATGCTAGTTATAGCTACTTGTGCTGTTACTGTGTGTTGCTGTTGCTACTGCATGTGGCACAACTGTCTCTAGCCTGTGTTGCTTCTGCTTTCCTCAGCTGCGCGCGCTACTGTGTGTTACTTACTCCGGTATCTTCGCCAATGTCCAGTGCTCAGAACTTGTGCTACGTTCTGTTACTTGTTGCTATGGTGCTGTTAGTGCTACTTACTGCTACGTGTGTTGCAACTGTTCACAACTGCTATTACTTCCCACTGTTTATCCTGCTGCTCCTGTTCAATATTTCTGCTGCTACTTGGGCTATCACTGTCAGCCATCTGTTCTCCTATCCGTTGTTTTAAGTTGTTTTTATAGTTACTTTTACTGCTCTATTCTGCTACATGAGGTTTGTTAGCTACTTGTGCTACTATCAGCAACTTGATAAGTGTTAGAATCATGCTTGCTGCGTGATAAAGCTTAGCTGCTCCTCTTACTATCCAGCAGCTGAGCTTTACAAGCTACTTGTGCTACCGTCAGCTACTGAAGTCTGTTGGTTAATCATGATACCACTCGTTCTCTGATAAGTCTTATCTACTGTCCAACGGTTGAGCTTTGCTAGCTATTTATGCATGCCAC
>JAUUDZ010015810.1:0-11433 GCA_032361705.1 Panulirus versicolor | reverse complement strand
CCACTCAACCCATCAACAGCCTAGTTAGTCCCTCTCACAACCCTCTCAATCCCATTCATTCATCACTCAAGTCTTTATTTCATGTGGGTTCTGAGTAACCATTCAATCATTATCTTTATTGGAGCTTTTGTTCTCTCAACCCAACACCTCCAGCCACAAGTTCTAACCCCCTTACGCTTCTCCCCTCCATCTCCCCTTGCTTAACCCTCCCTCCCCAACCCCACAGGGTAATCACCCTCTCCGTACACACAAGCCGCACCCCACCAGTAACAGCGGCTCCCTGTCTGTTTCGTCTCATTCTCAACTTCCGCTTGTGTTCACCGGCGAGGCACAGGTATATTCGTACACCCTCAAGTTATAAATTAACTGCATACTTCGTAAAGGTTACACTTGCATTAAGTTGGTATGTGTTGCTTGTGAGTGCACAGGGATGAGTGTATGCATGCTTGAATATGTATACATTCGTGCAAATGCATATATATATATATATATATATGCATGATGTATGGATCCAAATGTGAGTATGCACAGAAGTGTATGCTATACATCTATATAAGTACTGTATGTGTGTCTGTGTGTATATCCGCTAGTGTAGATGTGTGTAGAGACACATTTTGAGGGGAGGGGAGGTAAAATCGTGTGAATACGATATCTAAGAAATGATCCCGTCATAAAGGGATACGAAAATTGAAAGGATTGTAGCGATTTTAAAATCATGTTTCTATACACTATATCACGATTTTCCTAATGGCTGAATCATGGACACAAAATATTCTTAATCATCATCTTTATATCTGCATCTACAAAGGCGATTATAATCAGAGCGGTAATTGGCATTTCATCAGCTCAAAAATACCTCATTATGATTTAGCGTCGTTTCCGCCAGACAGACAGACTAAAAGCTTTCTACCTCCCTTGTATTACCTTTTATAATGTTCTAAAATCTTAATTCAGTTCATCATTCCTCACGTCACAATTTATTCCTTGGATAGCATATATTCTTATCTCTGACTAACAGTAATAATTAAACCATCTTAAGCAACACACAGTCACATAAAACTCATGGCGCTCAGAGTCACATACAGACCACACCGACCTGTGCCAGTAATGGCACTCGAGACCCCGCACCCGGTATGTGCCAATAATGGCACACGTCGAGAACAAGCTTTCATTGACAAAAACTCGGGCCAGACTTAGCCCTTGGCGCATCTTCACACAAGCGGTAATTACATGCGCCAATATGCAGAGAAAACGTTCATGGTCTTTGAATTATTTTGAACACCTGAAGAACATGTTCAAGGTTTTTCAAGTGGTGATTACAGCCAGATGAAGGCGGCTTTAAGGACCCTGGCAATCGTTAGGTCTAAAGATCAAATAACTAACTAATCACATGTATCACAACAGTTGTGGTTGAAGCTCTAAAACCTCCTTTTTTTCTATTTCTGTTTACCACCGTTTGATCATGGTAAGCCTATTAACATTCCTATGAATCCCAACCCCACCCAGATTCTTCAAATCCTAAAAACCCGTCACTCCAGTTTATAATCAAGAAAGCTATTCATTGATTATATCCAGTCACCTGAATGCAAGGCTTCCAAATCTGCATGCAGAAATATTGATACACACAACTTGATATCATAAAGTTAATATGATGCAGTAATAAATGAAACTGTAGATCATTATAGTCTACGAACCAAATGCTCTCTTTTAGTGTCTGTCTTGAGAAAGGTCACGTTTTCTGCATTACTATTACTTTCATGATTTATGGAATCTTAAATTATTCCTGGTTTCTGTTCACTCATTTCATTCTACATTCGGCAATAATTCGTAAATCTAAAATTTTTCAACACTTAGCAATTTAAGATAAGGTTTCAAAACTTTTACTTTTGCATTTAAACTTCTCCCGCTCAGGATCACAGACAGGAAGTCTTCAGTCAGTCTTTACATAAATTTTCGCATAAAATTTTATCGTTAACTTTATAAGTATACTTATTACTTCTAAGGCTCGTTTAGATTTGAAGCTGGTGGCCAATAAAACCCAGAGCTCATATCAAGGACAAACCTAAACTAGATTACAGCGTCTCCTGTGCTAGGTAAGGAGTACTCAGAATGGTACCTTACATTTCAGAATGAACGCTAGTTCTGGGTACAGATCAGATGACATACTATCGCCTGACACGAACACGTTAATCTGTCACAAGAAAGATTTCCAAGAAGGACCCTACTCTTAAAAAGCCACAGTTTCATTCATGAAATGAATTACGGAATCTCGTTAGCTTATCTAGGGGCGGTGATCAAACTGGAGAACCATATTCTAAGTTTTGGCCTCATGCAAGATATGATTAACTTGACGAACCGTCCCTCATCCCTGTGTGTGTGTGTGTGTGTGTGTGTGTGTGTGTGTGTGTGTGTGTTGGGGGAGGAGGGGGGGTTTAGGGTAAGAGTGGTGTAAGGCTGGAGTCAAGGTGGGTACGGGCACTACCAAGGGACAAGGCGGGTACGGATGAAGGAGACCTGAGGCACAAAGGAGACAGGTGGGACAAACTAATTAGGAAGAGGAAATTACTGCACTATCAGCGTGGATCCTCTCCCACCATGTAGGGAGGGGGAGTGGGGTGGCCTGGGCGTACGGTGAAAGAAGAGGTAAAGGGTGCCAGAAACTCCTGAAGGAGTATCTGAAGGGGAGCGTGTCATCCTCTTCGTACGTGATGGTGTTACTCCTCTCCCCCACTTCTTGCTTTAAGTTTGACAGACGTGATTCATGTTACGTGATCCAGAGATGCGACAAGAACCAACAAGCTGGGCATCGAACCCTTGTGAGACATATTACCGGTGGGTGGCGTCGAAATACAGACAGAGGCGTGCGATGACCGGGGAACGCCCCGCCCCGGAGGAGGTATGGAAGCGTCGGGGTGCAGCTGCCGGGGCGCCCCGGCTCCGCGGGGCCTGACGGAAGCCCGCTGGCGCGGAAGTCACGACCGCAGCCCAGGGCCGCCCCCCCCTCCTCCTCCTCCTCCTGCCTGGCCTCTCCTCCACCCACCTGCCCGGCCTCAGCTGCAGACACTAGCGAGACACGCCAAACCTCGACGCTGCTGGTGGTTCATTATCTCTGAGTCCCAAACCTCACACCTCTGTCGAGTCCCCCATCCTTCGACAGTCTAGCCTCGCCTTCCTCGCACTCTCTCACCTTCCTCACCCCTCTCTGAGCCCTTCACTTTCCCCTCCCACCCCACCCAAACGCTCTTCATATTTTCCTCCTAGAGCCAAACCTCAGCTCTTTCTCTCTCTCTCTTGACTCCTTTACTCTACCCGCAGCTCAACCTCAGCTCTGCTTCACTCACCCCAACACCCCAACCGCACTCCCTCCGTCACCACTCGCTAGCCTCATCTCAGCCATGTGTAAACTCCATCGCTCTCTTGGTCTTCTTTATCCCTGTGGGTCTTCTGACCTTCCCAGGTCTTTGTTCAGCCCTCATTATCTTCCACACGCAGCCCTACGTGAGCCAGGTGTGTGGTCCTACGTGAGTCAGGTATGGGGCCCCTACAAAAGCCAGGTGTGTGGTCCATATGTGGGGGACCCTACTCAAGTCAGGTGTGTGGCTCTACATGAGCCAGGTGTGGCCCTTCGTGTACCAGGTGTAAAGCCAAGCGAGGGTCCAACACGAGCCAAAAATGTGGTCGAAATAAGCCAGGTGTGTGGCCCACATGAACCCGTGTCCCAGGCATGTGGGCCACATGAGCCAGGTGTGTGGCCCACATGATCCAGTGTGTGGTCCGCATGAGCCACGTGTGTAGTGCACATGAGCCAGGTGTGGGGCCAAAAATAAACTAGATTTGGGGCCACATATGAGCCAAGTGTACGACCCACATGAGCCAGATCACAGTGGGGCTAGGTGTAACGTCGATAGGGGCTGATGTACCATCATATGGGGCTAGGTGTACCGTCACATGGGGCTAGGGGTACCGTCACATGAGGCTAGGTGTACCGTCACATGGGGCTTGGGTGTCGCCCTGGAGCACAAGTGGCGGGGGACCGACCGTGACCTGTGTGACCCCGCAGGTCACTGCTCCTGAACTTGTATCACGAGGTATGTGTAGCATCCACTGTGCTGGCAAACACTTAGTCGTTCTCTCTCTCTCTCTCTCTCTCTCTCTCTCTCTCTCTCTCTCTCTCTCTTTCTCCATATATATTCATTTATGTATTTTTGTATGTGTATTAGTGTACATGGGTTTGTATGTGCCTGGCTATTTGTATGTGTGTGTGTGTGCATACATATGTATATGTACGTATAGACACATATTTAAGAAAAAAAAATCTTACCATCATTATCATGAACTCTGGTTCTTATCGTCGGTCATACCAAGAAAAAAGTTCTAAATCATGAAAAAATCCCTCAATACTACTTACTTTTTTGAGAGTAGATTGAATATAAAAAAGTAGATCTACAATATTGATTTTTATCTACGTGTTATCAACTCTGAATACGAGCGTACCACAAATTTTCCCTCCGCATGTTGAAAAAATATATTCCGTAAATATATGAATTGGATTTGATAGGAGGAAAAAAGAATTGCAGTCTCCTTCTTGGATTCTTCTCATTAGAAGAGAAAAAAGAAATATATATATATATATATATAGAAACGATAATTGCGTAAGTGAAGAGGAATTTCCTGTGGTCGACCTTTGGAATACTGTGGGACACATCTGGATCTGAGTCTTACCAACTCTATGGATCAGGTGTCTACATTCCCTGGGACACACCTGGCTCCCGGCATACACCTGGTTCCCTGGGACACACCTGGATTCTGTGACACACGTGGCTTCTGGGACACACCTGGGACACACCTAGCTTCTGGGACACACCTGGTTCCCTGTGACACACTTGGCTTCCATCAGACATATCTGGTTCCCGGGACACACCTGGCTCACTAGGATATATGTGGTTTCGGGGGCACACCTGGTTCACTAGGATATATATGGTTCCGGGGCACACCTGGTTCACTAGGACATATATCTGGCTCGCAAGGACACACCTGGCCTACCAGGGCACATCTGGTTAGCTAAGACACAACTGGCTCCTTGGAACACGCCTGGCTTTTTAAAGAGCTCCTTGAGACATACCTGGCTCCCTGAGGTATACATGGCTCAGGGAACATACCTACCTCACATGGTCACTTTTGGCTCTCCGAAACACATCTGGCTCACTGGGACACACACACCTGGCTCGCCCCAGACAGGAGCTGCGGTCGCATAACTCAGCACGTCTGAAGGCAGTGTTGTTTTTAGCAGGTGTTGTGTCAGGACAGGAATCTTAACAAACCTGACCAGCTTTTTACCATCATCCTTCCGCAGGTGTTGTGACCAGAGAGAGAGAGAGAGAGAGAGAGGCTCCTCTCTGCACATCTAGATGGCTGCAACAGAGCCACCAGTTCCGAGCCTCACCGACCTCTAAACAATCCTCCTCGGCGTCGTTCCTCATACGTAATTTGAAGACACTTATGAACGTGACAATCTCAAACTCAACGAAGACCTGGAGGGCGAGGAGAAGGAGGAGGAGGAGGCGGAGGAGGAGGAGGAGGAGGAGCAGCAGCAGCAACTGGGGACACAGGATGATGAAGCTGAGGTGTGAGCCAACACTTCAGTACTATGGCCTCACAACCCACGTATCCTAGATATATCAAACCTTCAGAAAACATAAATTAACAACCTGGTCACTTGGCGTGATGGCCGACTAAAGTTTATTATCACAAGGGATGGCAAAATTAGGAGCTGTTGGACGTGACCTGAAGCAGAGAAGAGTCGAACCGGCACCCCAAGATAGTGAACCAGTCTACTAGCCTGGGAACCAAGGGGATTACTCGGTAGAGCATCACTTACACGTATCCCTATAAAGGTAGAGCGTGGAGGACATGACGTATTAAAGGCTCTTTATATCATACCGTCTTGGGATTACATCCTCGTGCGTGATTTTCGGCCGGAATTATAGAAAATCCTGGACACGAGGTGAATCTTCGTATCGGGTACACACGATCAAATGAAGGGTTGCCAGGAAAGGTGTTTGGTGAGCACTGACGACGCTCGCCCTCACCCTGAGTTATGCTTCCCTAAACTGGACACGCCACAAGTCGTGCCTCTCGCCATCACACTCGTTTAAACAAGTGAACAATGCTAAATAAAACAAGGTAGCCGACAGTTCTATACTAAAGTCCAAAAAGTAGTTAACGAGGCGAAGTCCCTGGGTAATGACCTGGTGTAACATAGAGGTCAGAGGTTGCGTGTCGAGTCAGGGTTCACCAGCATGGACCTGGCTGTGCTGGCCACCTCCTCCTCCTCCTCCTCCTTCCTCCAAGCTCGTCCTCACCACCATCAACTGTTGTCCGATGGTACGATGTCTGAGGGAGGAGGGAGGGTCAATACGGAGCGAGGACTGTGTGGCGTGACTCCCGCACCACCGGTGTCGCCTCCCTCCCTCCCTCTTGGTGGTGGTGGTGGCGGTGGTGTTGGTGGTGCCCCGTCGACCTCCAACACCACCACCTGTCACGCGCCAGCACACACTCCATCATCTACAACCTACACTTACTCTTTTTTTCCCCCCTTTATTCATCAATACGCCGGGTTATCTTCGGTCACAACGCTGGATTCGAAGCAACGTTCTCTCATAACTCTGCCCGGCCGAAGAGGGCAACACTACCTGGTGTATACTCCAGACACACAGGTCGGCCGTCACACTCCACCGACTCAACACCCGCCACACTCCACTTCCACCACACACCTACCACCATCCACTCTCTGCCCTCAGAACACTCCGTCTCCTCGCACGACAAACTCTCTCTCTCTCTCTCTCTCTCTCTCTCTCTCTCTCTCTCTCTCTCTCTCTCTCTCAGAACAGATTGGAGATCTCACTCTTCCTTTCCTCACTCAACCCTGCCAGACAACACCGTCAACCTCTTCTAGTGTTGTTCCCTGGTCTCTTTCTACACCTTCCCCTGTCTCCCTCTTTCTATTTACTCCATCTACACCTTCTCCTGTCTCTCCCACTCTCACTTTACACCACCTACACCTTCCTCTCTACAAGGAGACTTAACAGGGCGGTAATATTCATGATATTCGCAGTATGATTCATTCCCCTAACGACACAACAGCCTTCGCCTCTGTTGAATGACGACTTGGTAGCAGCGGAGGCCAATATCTCTTCTAGGAGGACCATTGTGATCCATTTTGATATTCTCGACCACAGAACTTCGTCCACTTCGCTTCACCACCTTCATCACAACCACATGTGAATATCAATGACAGGTCTTCCACGTCTTTGTAACTCTACAGATTTATAGGTCACAAATTAGGGATGATATACATAAAGATCATTTATGGAGGAAATGAATGTGGAATACGTAATTGAGTGTATGTGGGCGATAAGAGTGTTGGAAACCATAGAGGAAATTCGAGAGTAAAGCGTTAAGGACCAAGGTGATTGAGAGCATTTTAGAGATGGGCGTCTCGATGTACCCAGATCATGCATGGTGTGTGGGGCCGGCTGCATGACCCACTCCCCCATACCATGTGAGAACGCACGTTCAATTTTGATACAAAGGTCCAAAACACTCGATAAATTCAGCTCACACTTTGCACCATTCTACATATTCCTCTTTTGGTAAATCTGGACACTGTCTCGAGTTTGCATGACTGCGTAACTTTTAAAGGAACGTTCAAGACATCTGTCCTCCTCAGCCTTCGCAGGTGTACAGGTGTGCCCATTAGTACACACAGGTGTATCGCAGCTGTCGACCTCATCACTTTCTTGTCTATGAATAAGACATACGAGCAGATCCTGTCATCGACCCCAGCGGGCATATTCCTCCCCCACTTCGATCTTCTTCCGGGAACGTTCGATGCATTACGTCTCCTTAACGTCACAATGGAACCTAATTACCTGATAATCTTAATTAACAAGGAACTAGTTTATGTCCCTCCCGTTTTCTTAGCTAATACTTTTACATCCCTCTCCCTCACCAAGGGCCTCTAAGACTCATCCCTACCTAGCCACTACATCTATCCCGACATCCACCTAGCCACCAGCCTTCTATCCACTCATCCTGTGGATCCCATCTATCCACCACAGTTCCACTCCTTCTTCCACACAGCAGGAAATGACGTCATCACTCCTGGAGCTCCATACAATGCTTGTAATTAACAGGTTTTCCACAGTTTAACGACTTAGACAAAGGCAAGACGGGCGGGTTGGTTGCTCAAACAAGCTGGCCAATACAATGTAGCCAACTACCACACGCCCAACCGCGGCCCAGTACTTAAACAAAGCCTCGTTACTTAAGCAATTCTTAATGAAAGTCATTTAAGACGCCAAATACCCCACTCCTCTAACGAACTTAAGTCCCTGATTATCTGAAACACGCAATCAATCTTAAAATCCCATATTTGATCACCTCATCACATACTGATTTAACTATGGTTCCTTAGCCAAACGCTTCATTACATGAAGTGATTAAAGATAATAAATGTAAAAGCTTTTCATTCTCTTATTCGAAAAAAAACACATAAATGTCATTCAATTTATGATTGAGTGAACCATTGTTATATTAACAATCTCTGGTAAAGTTTCTTATGTAAGTAACATCACGTTACTTTGCAAGTCACTTCTATTAACCATCTAAGACTACAGGCCATACTAATAAACCTCATAAACCTTCAGACTGTTCTCTAGTATCTTAATAATAGAGATAAAGATTGCCTTCAAGCATAAAAAAATCCTGTAGACTTAAATTATTTTTTTAGTCTATGCTAAACATTTCTTTAAAGATTTCCTAGATGTTTAAAAAATCTTTTAAAGTTACTCCTAATACACAAAAAATCCCTCTAAAGATTTCCTTACTCTTAAAAGATCCTTTATGATTCCCTAATGTATAGAAATTTCTTGTGTCCAGAGTGGATATAAGAAAGCATAACCCGTACGTGCCTGGGGAGAATAGTTTCAAATAGGTATTTTTGGTGGTCTGGAATTTAAGAATAAGTTGGGGGTAAAGATTCTCTTTATATCGTCAAAATGATTGAATATTACTAAAATGATTTTCCTAATTACTGAAACAATTGTTTACTGATTTCTCTTTATTCATTAAGATAATCTGATATTACTTAAGATCCCCCTCGGTTGTACTGATTACCACCTGACTGGAGAAAGCCCTTTGGCTATGAAGCAGCAACAGTAATACCAAAAGCAGAAGCAGTAGCAACAATAGCAGAAGCTAAGTGCAGCAGCACAGCATTATCAGCAGCAGCAGATATAGCAGCAAACAGCAGCAACAACTTTAGTAGTAGTAGTAGTAGTAATAATAGTAAAACGGTAAAAGAAGAAGTAACACCAAAGTCATCCCTTTGGCAATTACAGCATATCATCTGCCCTGTTAGTGGGGGGAAGGGAAGGAGTAGGAGGAGGAGGAGGGGGAGGAAGAGGAGGTATATATAAGCCGTCAGCGATCGGTCCTATTAACGATGCTCTTGTCTGGGTGGTGCCAGTATATGACTACAAGGTGTATAGATAACGGAGTTTACTGTTAATGGGCTTTACCAACACAAAAAGGATAATGGTTTCCAGAGGTCGATGCTATTAATGGGAGAAATATATCGGTGATGATTTGATGGGTCAGGGGGAACGGTTACCGTTGTGTGTTCTATATAGATCTTACTTTTACGCGGTTCTACCGTTAACAGGGATGAACTCTGAACGCGAGAAACTGTGAATGGTCAACGGTAACTATCAAACATATCCATTAATCTGCTACGTACATTACAAACAGTACTGTTAAGGGACCACACCCTTCACAGGAACACTGCTTAACGGCAGCACCGTTATGAACTACACTGTTAACCATATATTTTCACTGTAGAATAGTTACTTCGTAAGATCTATACCACTAAGTGGCGCTATGCATTCTGGCAGCTGGTGCGTGATGCATTCTGGCAGCTGGTGCGCGATGCGTCGAGACAGATGCTGCGCTGTGTATATATGCAGACGGTGAAAGGCGGATCAGCAGGGCGAGGGAAACATCAGAACAACCTGCCCAAAAGGTATTCCCTCGTCACACCCTATCAGTATCATGGTTGGTGCAATGGCATCCAATCCCTCATCATCTATAGGCTCCGATCGCCTTGTATCTCTAGTCCATCTATCCCGTGCGTCTCTATCGTTACAGCTATAGAGTCACTAGCCCTGAAGTAACTTAACCACACCTGTATACAGCTGCCATATCAATCCAAGGGCTTACGATTCATTGCAAAACCCGTACCAAACTCTAGAGTGTCCAGTGCACGTCCATATTTCGCGACCAAGGGATTATTTCTCTTTTTAATCCCATATCTGTTTGTATACCTGTACCTGATCTTTACCTCCTTGTGGTACACCTCCAACTACCTCCGCCTGTGTCTCGCTCTTCCAACGTTGTCTCTTATAGCAGGACGAACGCCACACTTACAACCCAGACCACTTGCACCAACCGCCCGCACCAGAAACGTTCCCTAAAGCTCTTGAGCAAGACGGTATGACCCTTGAGCACGACGGTACGACCCTGAGCACGACGGTACGACCTTTGAGCATAGAGTTGTGACCCCTTTAAGTACGACGGCACGGCCCTTTAACACAGTTGTGCGACTCTCGAGCATGATATTACATCCATAGGGTATAATGGCCTAGTGTTTGACCTGACCCTTAATAAAAGCCAAGTTAAAGGTCACGCGCCCTAGAAGCTTGACCTGCCGCTTCGTTAGCCCAGCGAGGAGTGGCTGGCCAGGAGGTTGTCTGACTTCCAGGTCAAGGAGGGAGGGCGACCACGGTGGTCCTTGCGTACCCCAAACGATCGTTAAGGATAATTGTTGGTTCTGCTCCTGATAGCTCCGACACACACACACACACACACACACACAAGAATGTGGTACAGCCATGTGGATGAAGCAATGAGTGTGGATGATGTAGCGCATGGGGTAAGTACGTGTTGATGATGGATGTACGTATAAGTGGTAATAGGTGGTGTAGGGGTTGGTGGTGGTGGTCGTGGGTGTAGGTGGCGGTGGATGATGTAGGGGTAGATGGTGGAGGTAGGGGAGGGTAGCAGGTGGTGCTGGAGGAGGTCGGCCCAACTGACGCACTGCTCCAGGGCCTCTCCAACCCCCATCCCCCACCCCAACAGACATCCCATTCCCACCCACCCCCCCACCCATCCCACCCACCCCCGCCTCTCACCTTTTTCTCTCAATAATCAAGTCTTTCTTAATCATTACAATTTATTTCTCTTCACTATTTTCCTTTGATTCGTTCCCACACTTGTCTTCCATATTACTCTCTGTTTCAGTCTATTTTCTTCGTTCTTTCATTATGTGTCTGTGAGTTGTGTGCTCCGTCTAGTTTCATCTGTGTCTCCTCAACT
>JAUUDZ010015799.1:0-11433 GCA_032361705.1 Panulirus versicolor | reverse complement strand
TGCACTCATATATTTTGTTGATTGAGCTCAGTAAGTGGTCTTAACATTAAGATGTAAAATTTCAGGATATGGCTTGTAAATGCACAAGCTATACTTCTTACGAGGATGTTCTTGTTGACAAGATCTGTTGCAATCCATGTGACGGTGAGAGATCTGTGTATGAGAGAGGCTTAAGTGAAGAAGCAGGAGAGGCGTCAAAAGAAACCACGAACGGAGATGCTCCGTGCAAGAACACCAGTAAGGAAGTGGAGATCAACGGGAAGGAAGATACAGTTACGGAGGACGACGAACAGAGCCGAGCGCCTGACAGTGGCTGGGGATGGGTAGTGGTGTTCGGAGCATCTCTCATTTTGGTAAGTGTAGTGTTCATGTTACTGAAACGACAACGTGATGGTAAGTGTGACTGGGGTAGGGTTGTACCATGTGGGGAGGGGGGGGGACCTACATACTGCAGACAAATATTTGCTCAACCCCTGATCTGCTTTTGCCTAATTTCTACCCTTGACATCTTTCGCTCTGTCTGATTATACTGTCAACTTTGACGTAAAATGTCAATAGAAATACTATAATCAGTGTTAAGCTGTTCGGTTTTATTGTAGATAGTTTCCTGGTTATAACGATAATGAGTTTTATTATACTAATTTACGTATGTATAATAAGCCTTGGTGTTACCGGACTCCGCCTCCACATGCGAGTCTGTTTCATCATTATTGGACGGGAAGGAGTAGTCTCGTCGAGGAACTACTCGCCCGGAAGGAGTTTATCATTTCCTCACTGGTGCGCAGTGTTGTTGCTGCAGGGGCCTTATGAAGGGGTCCTGTTGTAAGATTAAACTGATGTATGCTGTGCACGTTATACAAAATGCTGTTAGTACCACGGTATAGTATTTGTATGAGTCACAATTCTGTCATTGCACAGGTGCTCGTGGACACAATCGGCCAGTGTTTCGGCATCATTTTCTCGACCTTTCTGCTGAAACTCAAGACGTCTTCAACCATGACCGCCTGGATCTTCAATATGTTTGGTTTCATGTGGTCCATAACTGGGCCTCCTCTGGGATCTCTCATCTCAGAGTTTGGCTGGAGAAAGGTGGCCTTCGTGGGGGGTATCATGCTCTCCGTCTCCACCATCACCTCAGCCTTCGTCACCTCCGCCTGGCTCCTTTTCTTCACGTACTCCATCCTTGGTGGTAAGAACGAGCGGAAGCGCCCTCCCTTGTGACTGGCTTCCTTGTTTGTATCATATGTTAACAGACAGTACTTTGCACCATATGGATAATAATGAATATAAAACGTAAGTACGACGTAACTCTCAAAATTTGAATAAATATCGAGAGTTACACTTCAATAAGTACTCATTGCTCAGCGTCGATACGGTGGCAACATTCAGCATGTGTCAGTACATTATGAATGTAAACATAAACCAAAATTACATCGATACACTGTCACCAGTACAGTGCTAGTGCTGATATGTAGTGCGCTGTAATATGATGCTTCACCAGCTAACAGTGACATATACTTGATGTAACATGTCTAGTAGAGTCATATAACTGAAAGTAGGTCATATGTAATCGATTCTCCCTCCGAAACCTGCCAAAACAAATCGGTTGCTGATTAGATCGTCCATAAACCTAACTTGTGTTCTCATTTGCATTCGCAGTACTGTACTATCTGCATGGAGACATATTTTGAGATACTTTTATATCGGTATATTATGAATACCATAGAAAGCTGTGTTACGTTCTGCTTGCCTCCACCCCTTACACATTAAAGGGTGTATAATCAGCCCATAGTCCCATCAAAACAGGTAACTCTGAAATAACAGCTTCTGTTAACAGAAAGATTTGGGTTAGACACACTTTCCCTTACCATCTGGCTAACATCTGACAGTTGACGGCCGCAATGATATACCTACTTTTCCCTTCTCAAGTTGGTCAAGTACCAAACACAGGTAAAAATCTGTAAAAAATATTTATAATAGCAAAATGAACATGGCACTCTTGTAACTTAATTAATACAATTTACCCTGATACATAACACTATTACTTGACTTAACATTACTCTGGCAAATTCACTGGCCTCAATCTTATAACTTAAGGTTTTGAAATGACTGAGATGTGCACAGATTCCATTATACATTTACCAACAGCTTTGTAACATTTCCTCTTATGGCCATTCCTGAGAGAGGCTTGACCTTGGCCTTCCAGTTTCCTTACAATTTCTCAAAGAAAACTGAATAAGATATCACGGGTAACTACAACATGGGTAAATAGGGGCGATAACTGTAACAGCTGCAATTGATATTGATGTTATAAAACCTTAGTTTCTTATATGATTTACTCTGCTGTACATCAACTTTCTTTGTCCTTAATTTATTTTCTCGTCTTATCGAGGCACTATTATAACCAGAATTACCAAAAGTAGAAGCCAGATAAAAGATATATCAGTCTAGGTTAAAGGTCCATGGAGTCTATACTGTATTCTCTTTTAATTCATAACTCCATCACCTGGAGTTTCATGGGTACGCTACAATTACTAACACCTTTGGAGTGAGAAGTCCCCCGACGAAATTGTACCGTTTTATAGTTCACTGACGATGGAACAACTTTGCAGAAGGAAAGTTTCCAGTCTCGATATAACTTTATGCAGGCAGAGTCCGGTGACGCCAACGAGAAAGGTAGACAGAGTTGGAGATGGAAGAATGGTTTGAAAGATATTTGAGTGATTGACCCAGAGCATGCAGGTTGGGTGTGAGGAGTAAATAGGATAGAGTGAATTGGAGTGATGTGGTGCACAGGGGTCGCGTGCTGTCAGTAGCCTGAGCCAGGGATTAAGAAGCAGTCAGAAAAAAACAAAGTTTGTGGGGCTTAGACGTGGATAAAGGGGCCTTGGTTTCCATGCATTATGCATGACACCTAGAAAGTGAATATGAGTAAATGAGGTCTGTTCTTGACGCTACGCGGAAACGTTGAACGAACATGTCTTCCCAATACACACAAGGGCCCGCACTCGATTTTCTCAATACTTCCTGCATCGTTATGATAGACTTTGAAAATCGACACACAGTTTGACTGAGTGGCAGTTTTGAAGTGACTGTTTAATGTTTTCGGGGGAAAATATTACAAACGTGGAAGTAAATACCACTGTTATAAGAATTCTTAGAGTTTATTTAGGGAAAACATGTTGCAGTTGGCTTTTTTGTGAACCTTTTATGATTAAAACAATCTTCACAGGTATCGCTTGTGGGGTACTCTCCAACATCAGCTACATGATTGTGCCTTACTACTTCAGTAAACGCAGAGGACTGGCGAATGGGCTCACAATGGCCTGGGACTGCGGAGGCCAGCTTCTTGGACCTCCAATGATTCATTACTTGCAAAGCGAATATGGATTCGATGGTGCTACCCTGATCCTTGGTGGCATCGTCCTTCATTGCTGTGTAGGAGCAGCCGTCTTCCATCCTGTCGAGTGGCACTTGAAGTCTCATTTATGTCATACTGTAAGCAATAAGAATATTAATGTCGATCAACATCGTGACACATCTAGCACCTCGGAGTGTCATTGGAAGCTGTTGGTTCGTTTAACCCAATCCACAATTGCAGATCTGTACATCCTCAGATCAGCAAGGGCATTGATTATAGCCCTCGGTGCCACTCTTATCTTCAACAGTTACCTCAACTTCTTGGCATTCGTTCCCTTCTCCATGCAGGAGTCTGGGTTCGGCCTCCAAGATGCGGCTTGGTGTGTATCTGTGTCTGCTATGTGCAACATGTTAACACGTATCGTCATTTCATCACTCACAGATACTTGCTGGTTCAACTTTCAGATTTGTTATCTGTTTGCCAGCTTTACTATCGCTGTGTCAATGACAGGTAAGTAAAATTCATCATTGCTTACTAGGACAATTTTTGTATCTGTCATTTTGGCTTGTCGTAAAGTGTATGATTTTCCACACAGAAACTTAACGCCATCGTGAATATAGTAGTCCTTTAACTCCGCGTTCCCTATAGGTTATATGTTACGCTAACTTTCACCCATAGAATTTTGTTTTTTGTTAAGGGTTTTTAATTCTATACGTAATGCTGTGACTTTGGTCTAAAGATCTGACCAATTCATTCCTTTCAGGGGAGTCGAGAGCTAGGGAATATTGTTAGGGGACCTTCCCCATTTGTTAATCTTTCTGAAAAAAAAAAAATTCATTCCTTTCAGGGGAGTCGAGAACTAGGGAATATTGTTAGGGGACCTTCCCCATTTGTTAATCTTTCTGAAAAAAAAATTGTAAAAGATCCCAAACTAGGACAGCAGTGTATATGTATCGTATTATGTAAAGATGACGAAGAGAGGGCGAGGGTTTTCGCCTTACATCCAAAAGTGAATTAAGTAGTATCCGGAAAAAAAAATAGTTCAAGTCCGGACCCTTCGATAGAACGTGGGGCAACGACCACCACTCCAACTAATCCCACTGATCATCTGACCTGATTCTTTTAACCTTAACACTGCACATATTCTCATATGATTTGGTGTTGATAGGATGGTTAATGCAAACTTGCATACTTTTTCTCCATTAGCGTTCATTCTGGTGAGGAACCTCCAGTGGAAGCTGTTTGTGATGGCAGTATGGGGCTGCGGCGTAGGGTCCTACATGAGCATCTTTAACTTGGTCATGGTGCAATACATGGGCCTCGACAACTTAATGTCCACGTTCGGAGCTACCATGTTATGTATCGCTGTAGGCTATATCACAATTGGACCTTTAGTCGGTAAGAAAGCTTCTGTGTTATCATCTAATATTATAGATAGGACTCGTTTAGTTTACCATGTAGAAAGGAAGATAACTAAATGTACTTGCCAGTGCACTAATCTAGAAAACTTAGAAAACTGCTCGTCACTAGAACATATTGGATTTAGCTCTAGCTACAAACGAGGATCTTGTAATGTCGAAGCTGTAGAAAAGTTTGGTTTAAGTGATCACCGACATGTTGCTTTTGAGTTGACTTGTACAAAAAATACTGGATTTTAGACTTGCAAATTTGAATGATCCTCTCACTGTGCTCTTGATAGGCAAAATTGGGATGATATAGTTAATGAAAACGACATGAACGTTAACTTATAAAAGCTTTAGAAAATATTCCAAAGCAGTAGAGGGAACATGCTTGCTAATGCGTGGTTGAATGATAAGTGTTTATTGTCTAAGAAAAATAGCACATAAGAAACACAAAGGGACCAGTAACCAACGCGATGAATGGTGTAAGTTTGCGTAGAGAAACTAAGAGACATACCAAAGTGAGTACGAAGCTAATGTTCCCGAAAATAGCAAAAGAAACCTAAGATTTATTTTTGTGTTAGAAGCAAGAGTCGTTACCAAGTCAACTGGTTCATTAATTACAGAAAATGGTGACCTGGTTCAAGACAATGAAGCCATGGCAAAGATAATATTTGTTTCTTTGCATCTGTGTTTGCCATTGAAGACACAACCCATATCCCAAATCCGGTTCCATTGTTAAATGGGGAAAGCGTTATGCAAAATATTGACAAACGTTGAAGATATACTTTCAGCAATAAATAAAATGAAAGCAGATATAAAGGTAGGTCATGATTAGTTTGGACTGTTGCTATTTGAATGCCTTGAATACTCTACTGTAAAAATAACTATATTCTTCTTACACCAGATTAGCCTAGACTGTAATTGTCAGACTTTTTTCTGTGACATATTTACGTGTTGAACATCAGACACCGTGTCCTGTTGTGGAGAAACTAAAAGTATTTTTCCCCCTTTAATAGGCTACATCCGTGACGCAACCGGGGGCTACACGATTACCATATTTGTGCTGACAGCCATGGTCGCCTTCAGCTTTATAATCTGGTTCTTCATGCCCTCTGCCATCGTCCTTGATAAGAACAGAAGCACCAAGAAAGACATGGGTAAAACACCCTAAGGTCTTTTGGTTACTCTTTTTGACCTGTTGTAACTTATGATGGATAAGGATAACGTTTCTTAAATGCACAAGACTGTGACCTCAGATGATAGCCCTGCTCTGGGAAGTGAGAGTTACCTCACTTATCTCAGGGACGGCACAGGTGCCTGCTCCAATCACCCTCGTGAACTGAGGTGACTGGAGTTCCAAAGAAAATTAGAAATAACCAATGTGTGCTAAACCAAATGGCTCAATATGTGATGTGATCCACGATGGCTGAAAGTGTGCCTTATTACTGAGAAATAAAACACTGAAAAGACGTATGAACGGAGGCTCTTCATAGCAAACTTCCACAACGATTGTGTGTTGTCCAACAGAAAGTTTGTCCATAAAATGGAACCTGCAAACAAATGATGGATGTTTGTAGCATATATCATGTGTAGATAGTGTGTGTGTATGTGTGTGTAAGGAATATCCAAGACGAAGCCTGGTCGAAGTTCTTGTCCACGACAGGCCATTTTCGAGGTGTCATCATTGACACAGATCGGCCTTTGCGTAACTGTGCATTTATATATAGTAAGGGCTCATTTTAGTAGTGCACTTGTTTTGCAATGGGTGAACCAGAAAAAGGTATCCGACCATACATTTCAGACTCTTTACTGGTCTCCGACATTCTAAATCAGATTAGTTATTTGGGCTTTAGGCCTATCAGCTGCCAGGGTATTTAAGGCTGTCAAGACTAAGTTATAAATACCATTAGAAATAATCTTAACACGAAGTGTTAAAGCTACTCCACAGCGCGCGTACATTCTCTCTTTGCATATGGCTCATGGTGTGAACGAAGTTCCGATAAACATTTACTGATATTCATTAATCATTTAATGGTGAACAAAGCATCAAGGAGAGAGAGAGAGAAAAAAAAAAACATTGTATTAGTCTAAAAAGGCCTATGCTGCCCATAAATAACTTCTTTTTGTGATTTAGGGAAGTTGTGCGTATGGAAAACGAAGTAGAGGAATTTCACTTTATTTACTCGGTGATAGCAATGCACTTTGTACGTATAACGTTCGAAGGAATGAATAGCAAAAAACGAGCATAATGTATGCACTTAGAAAAAAAAAAAATGAATGTTAAAGGGTACACTTGCCATTTGGATTATCTTCGTGTGGAGATTTTTCCATTAAGATTAACTAGACTTTACAACAGTCACGAATTTCGTTTTCAGTCATGGCTGTTCTAGAGTGTATATTATCAGTAGGGAAGATGTGCACGTATACTTAATTACACGCATATGCATCTGCTTCGCTTGGCGAGATTCTTAAAAACCTTAAGCAACTGTTAATTCAGTAAACACATAGGATATAAATGGCTGTGATAAATATAATACTTTTACTGTGACAAGGGTTTAAATTTTGCCTCTAATGTGATCTCCAGACAGGATCCAGACACGTATCATGAGTGAAATAAATAACGCTGTTTTTATTTTCTAACTGGTATGATTTAACATTTTCTGGGAATTTTTAGAATTGATTCACACAGAATCATATCAAATTCGCATTGCATAGTCCCTTGCTAGCCAGGTGAATCATAATCATAGTCTTTGCACATCGAGGCAGCCAAAGGAAGCGATGATAAATGACAATCAGATTGCGACTTTTGTTTACTATGTAGGAATGTCTCGGGGAAGACAACTCAAGAACAGTGCTCTGGTGAGCTGTGAACAGAAAAACTTGTATAACTCATCTGTGGCTGCGTAACTATACTTACAGTGCTATTCACTGCAAGGATTACTGTGGTGCAGGCGCCTCACCGTATCGTGCATGGAGTCCTCTGTTGGTTATCTAACGTCACAACCAGCACATTTGTGGTAATTCCAGTTTACTTCCGCATTAATGGTAGCAGTGAATATCCAGTGGTTTTATTTGCAGAGCTGGTGTAGTGTTTATAAAATACAATACCTGCTGCTGAGCATAACATAAACAATACAAGGTTGGGCGAACATACAGGTAGTCCGGGTCAGTGTAAAAGTAGGGGAAGCTTGTTAGAAAACCATCACAAATTAGGAAAACCTGACATTGCAAAAATTATTGGTAGTAGAAATATACACTGTGAATACGTATACTGCTTGGGATCTCTTGGCAAACCCATGTCTTTCTCTTGACATTCTACAGCATTTCTGTAATGTCATGAGTGTGACCGGCATATTAAGCAATATATCATTACCTAGGTATATTTACCAATATAGATATAGTTAAGATAAATCTCAACTACTAGGGAGGTTATATCGGGCTTTCATATTTTATATATTTTATTTAACAAATAAACCCCACATATTTGTTTAATGTAAATGTGTCTGTGCTATTCCCAAATATATCTTTCAGCAGATTATAATGCTAATGATCATGCTCTCCATCGGTAATTGATTTTTTCAACACTAATATTTCTGAACAAAATTGGTGGAGAGATAGACTTATCTATGCTTTCCTTTTGGTGGCAGTTATACATGAATATATGCATGTTTGTTGATTATATTGGTAAAATTGGCCCGCAAATTTTCAAAATATTTTCCTTTGTAATCAAGCTGATTTTTATGCTATTACGGTGGATTGCTTGAATTGTCAGAAAGAATTTGACGGTCATAGTTAGTAAACTGATTAAGAAGCTGGATCATCAGGCAGGAATAAGGTGGAGAGAATGTAGAAGTGAACAAAGGATGCATTTTTGAGGAACCTTCTCAAATTGGGTTGAGGTTACCAGCAGTAGTCGGCAGGGTTCTGTTTTGAGATGTAAGTATATTATTTGTCAGAATAAGTTTTGCAGGTGATGCAAAGGTTTTGAGGTGAGTGAAAAGCATGAACAAATGTATCAAGTAACATGAGGACTGGAGTGGCCTTTTGGGTTGTTAATGAAGTTCAGCCAGATGACATGTAATGAGGGGTCATAGTGAAAGTCTCAATATGAATATCATCAGGAGCTTAGCTTTAAGAATCTTAGTGGTAGAGAGTCTTTGGATGAGACTGTCCTTACAGTCTTATCATTGGAGAATAGTAAAGGAGACCAACTGTCTGCAAGCAAAATAAGAAATGCATTCGTGTTCATGCTTAAGGAAATATTAAACAAGCAATTCATACATAGCACCAAGACTAGAATATATATGTTTTACAAGTTTGATAACAGCTCCTTAGAACTAAGAGAAGTGATTTGCAGGAAAAGAGAAGAGGCTTTAAGTTTGCCCATCATGGAGAGAAGAGTGAGTGGTGGTGATATGATCAAAGCCTTTAAAGTTTTTAAAACAGATAGGTGACAAAAGGTGAACAGTTTTCCAAATGTACATATAGAACAACAAGCAGAGGACATAACATGAAATTTAGCAAGAACCTTGTTAACAAATTATGTCAAGTAATTTTATGAGTAATGGAAGAATGGAATGAAATGAATGAAGCCATGGATAAAGCAGACAACATACAGAAACTGTGATACTGTAGTTGTATGATAGTAGAAAATGTTCAGGAGATTAGTCTCCAAGAGTATAAAAACTCCCTCCTAATACATTACAAATAAGTAATTACAACAACAATTTCTGGGAATATAATTTTTACTTGTTTGTCATTCATTTCACAGTAGCATGAAAAGGTTTTTCATTTATCTATTGATTTGAGAATTTTTGTAACAAAAATTCATGACTTTTGTTTTAGAATGCAGTTAAGTCAGTACACAATTATCCAAAGCTTTGCCTCTTAATTCTTTTAGTATTTCTGTAATTTAGTTATGGTGTTTCTTAGGAAATCTAGTTTTTGTGCATAATACAAAAGTAAAATCTCTTATGTATGTTTACATTGCATGTGTTGTAGATCTTGATTGATATTTATCATATGAATCAGCATATGAAATGATCATTCACATCATTATAAATTAGAATATGCTCCTCAGATGACTACTAAAAGAGGCATGAAAATTTTATTGAGAGAAACCAGAGAAGAGTAGTTAAGATGGTATCTGAAGGATACTGTATGGTTGAGAGCTACATATTGGCCCACAGAGAGGGAGAGAGGATTATGGTGTGACCAGAATAGTAACAGGTTTCTAAGTCAACTAGACATCTTCAACAGTGTACAGTTCATCATGAGATGTGTTGGCAGAGTAACCAAGTTTATATCGTGAAGCAAGGAAAGAAGTTTTTAAAAGGGATGTAGAGAAGTATTGTCTCAACTTAAGGGTGGTGAATGTATTGAATAAACTTAAGTGATGAAACTGTGAATGCTGGCAGTATACAAATTTTTAAAAAGCTGCTTGATGATAAAGAAAGTTCAGTGTGCAATTTCTATCTGGTTGCATATTGGGAATGGAGATTCTTCATTACAGGTTTGAAAACCTCTGGGTCCATGACATAGAGTCACATGGAACCCACAAATGCTTCTACCATTTCTCTCTTTTTCAGGCCTTAACAAAATGGCTGTGCTATAAAAGCAAACATATTGACCTGCACCTTTTACCCTTTGAAGGACTCACTAATGATTTTTACAAGTGGTGCCATCTTATCCATATAATATGATTCCCAGAATTAAATGAATATACAAATTATAGATTATGACCATGACTACAGAGAAATTCACGTTGCCATTAGTTGGAATATCTGTACGAAAATTAATTGAAAAGAACAAACTAAGATAGTATAGCCATGTACAAAGAACAAAAGACAAGTAATGCTGAGAAGTGTTTGTGTTGGACCCCAGAAGGAAGATGTTTAGCAGGATGTTATAGAATAAGATGGATTAATGGCATCCAGAGCTAGCATGAGAAAAGAAGAAAGTATCTGGAGGAAATTTTAAAAGACAGTGAGTACAAGAATATGAATGGATGGACAAAATTGATAGCAAGGCTTGTGACTGAATGTCTTGAGTCTACCTAGCATCTGGGGGAAAGGAATTCCTTTCTCTTCATTACTTGAACAACTTTCTCTTCATTCCCTATCTTGATATTCATTAGTACATATACTACAATATCTTACTACACTTGTTTTTAAACACAAAAAAAAAATGCCACATGTAATGTTAATATTCCCTTTTTTGAGGGTATAAAGGAATGAATATTTGATAGTCTACAGTCACCACATGAGGAATATAGCTCATTACAACACTGTTTAATGTTTTATCAAATACATTAGCAAACTTTTGTCTTTTGATTTAGCTAAAATAGCCCAAGTATTTAAAGACATATTAACTGGTTGGCAAGGGAATTCTTTAACTATGATCTGAGAAAAAAAAATGTTGTTTGAACTCTTAATCAGTCTCAAAGAATTAGGACTAGAGATCCAACTATATTACAGATTTATCAATATTATTTTCATTTTATTTATACCATTGGGGATGGGCATAGCAGTAAGGGTGCATTGATAGAATTTTTTTTATATTTTCTGAAAGTTCATGAATTAGTTTTTCTTGTCTTTGTGCATTTTTTCTTGGTGTTTAATTTTTAGCAACAAATGTTTTAAGTGTCTTTCGGTAGACTTTAAAAGATTT
>JAUUDZ010015788.1:266-11433 GCA_032361705.1 Panulirus versicolor | reverse complement strand
CGAGTACTTAGGACAAGATTTTGCCGAAAGGCAGGACTAGCGCGTAACGTTCACCACAGGAAAATCTAGGGTAGCGAAGAACTTGTCATTTGATTGCTGTCTAGTGTTATGTGAGACACTGAAAGCTAGCTACCCAGATGGCTGTCTGTTCTCTCTGCCTCACCCACGCATGGGCTGCTGGCTGTCACTCTGCAGACATACATGCAGTCTCCTAATACACAACGCACGCCAACACGCAACTCAGATCTCCTTGCGGTGATCGCTGCGCGCTAGCCCTGCCTTCTGGCAAAATCTGATCGTAAGTACTCGTAAGTACGTATGTGCTCTCTTTCAGAGAGAGAGAGAGAGAGAGAGAGAGAGAGAGAGAGAGAGAGAGAGAGAGAGAGAGACCTAGTTGAAGAGTGAGGAGTAGTAATGGGGTGGGGATAAGCAGAGGGAACATGGTAGAGAGAAGGGGTGCGGAGCGGTCAGCAGGGAAGGCATAGGCTCCGTGGGGTGAGGTGTGGTCAGCAGGGGAGGCATGGGTTCCGTGGGGGGAGAAGTGGTCAGCAAGGGAGGCAGGAGCCCCGTGGAAGACGAGAGGGTAGGATGAGGAGCGGTCAGTGGATGAGAGTAGCGCTTAGCGTCACTACGCCTTCCGAAAGATGGGTCTTGTGTGTTTGTCCTGCTCACCACTCCCTCCCCCCGCCGGAGGCGAGGCTGAGGTGGTCATCTTGTTCAACGCGCCCCTTGAAGAATGAGGCGAGTGTTCATCTTACTTACTACTGCCCTTGGGGGACGAAGCAGTGTTTATCTTGCTCACCACGCCCCCCAGGGAATGGCCCGAGGTGTTCTTCTTACTCACCACTCCCCGTAGGGAACGGCCGCAGTGTTCATCCTGCTCACCACTTCCCCCAGGAAAGGAGCCGAGGTGTTCATCTTGCTCTTCTTAACCAGAGGCCGTCCTCGATGCCTCCACCTTTCTCTTTTCTTTCTTTTCTTACTTTTCTTCCTTGCCTCCATCTCCTTGGCTCCTCTCTTCTCTAACCTCGCTGTCTTTTCCTCAGGTAAGATGCAAAGTAGGAGATTGTGGTGGGAGGGATGAGGGGAAAGTGGGAGAGAACCAGTGGGTTGTGAAGGGTCGTTAATGTCACCAGTCGCGACGCGACAATTCTCCAGCGTTTGATTATGAAATTACACTCCCATGCGGTTATCTGGGCTGCTGATGCAAGTGACAAGGACCTTGTATGATATCAAGTGACCTAAGATTACCAAGCAGGTCAAAGGCCAGCAGGGAGACGAGAGTTTCGACCTTCACGATAGGAGGTCCGCCGCATCTGGTTTTCCACCAGAGAACAATCCTTGACTATTCTCTAGGAGACCGCTCAAATAGCCTTTACAGCTATGCCCATACAATTAACATTAACGGCGTCTTCCCTTACGCAAAGGGCAGCAGAGCAGTTGGGCGGTCAGAGAGCACACTGACTCTTAGACGCCGAGATGCACCCACTGCCCAGAAACATCCACCATGCGACTCCGGGCTTATCGTTCTCCTGGAGGGATTCTGTGGAGACTTACCCCAAATAATTGGACTCCTTTCCTATTCGGCAGGACTCAAGTGGGGTGGTCACCACCTGTCTCGGGAAGTAGTTTAAATAACAGGACTGACGATCACATCCTCTTGTAGCACAAACAGGCAAGTGTCCACTATCTCGAGACCTTGGCAATGCCTCCCCCCTTCTGCACAAGCATCCTCACAACTCACGCCTTCCTCACTTCCTGCACCTACACCAGTGTCACGGGCACCCTGCCAACCTCATCTCACCTTACCTCACCTTCTTACCATAATCCTACATCACTTGCATCAGCTCATCACCTATGTCCTTCCCAGTAAAGCACAGAGTTGTTACTCGCGTTTCTGTACCCCTCTTTAACCTTTTACAATTACAAAAGAGGTTACTATCATATATGACCACATGCCAAACTGCTGACACCCAGTGACTGAGAGAGAGACACTTGAACGCGTTCACACGCTGCTAACTGTAAACCTAATAGCCAACCCATACTCGCTCCTGCTGTCATAATCGTAACCTTCTTCCCGGCCAGTAACATCCTACACCCTCTTCTATACCCTCATGTCTCTTTGACAGATCCAAGCAGCTTTGTCTAACGAACTTTTTAATCTAACCTGCTGCACCCTGTTACCACCACTATCGACCTGACCTGTCCTACAGCCGCTCCCATAACTGCCGGCAAACTGCATCAGCGCATGTTGGCGTAAGAAATCAGTCTCGCACGTAGTAGATACCTGGGCCGCTGTCGCAATTGACTACAACCTCATGTGGTCTCATCCAACACAGTTCATACATGCAGGTAGACAGTTCTAACCTTCACTGGAGGAGGTCCAACGCATCTGGTTTTCTATCAATGTACAATCCTAAATAATCCTTCAGGGGCCCACCGTAATGGATGTGGCGGCCATGCCCACACAATCAACATATGAAAGTGCCCTATTCCTGTCAGGGAAGAAGGGGGATTTAGAGAATATCAAATCATCAAATAGACTGTGCATAATTCACAGAATACAAAGTGATTCTGATGTTAACATTCACCCTGTGACGCCTGGTTTATCATCATCCTGCAGGGATTCCGTGGTGTCTCTTCCCAAGTACTCTGGCTCCTGCCTTCTCTGCAGGACTCACGTGGAGCATCACCACCGCCTATCTCAAGATGCAACTTAAACCTCGGGACATACGGACACTCTCTGCAGCAGCAAAAAGAATAAATTGCAACCTAGCAAAGACTTAGGACCTCGGCAACGCCTTTTTCCTTCAGTAGAAGCTCCACGAGACCCGGCAACCCACGCAAACCACACGGAACGCCTGCCTCCCCTTTTGCACCTTCACCAGCGCATTGGGAATCCTGCCAACTTCATCTCACGTTACCTGACCCGACATCACCTAATCATTATCCTACATCACTTGTAGTCAGCTCTTCACCTCTGTTCTTATCCAGTAAAACACTATTATTACTCGTGCTTCTGTTCCACTCCCTTAAGTCCTTTCATTCGCAAAAGAAGTTATACATAAAAGAACACTTGCCAAAAGTTTGATAGGGAATAGAGAGAGGAAGCGGGTGAGAGGGGCGTTAGCGAGAAGGTTAAAAGTAGTTATAGTGAGGACAGGTCAGGAGTGAAGACGGTGGAGACAAGTCAAGAGTGATCATGGTGGGGACAGATTAGAAGTAGGATGGTGAAGACAGGTCAAGAGTGGTCATAGTAGGGAAAGGTCACGAGTAGTCATGTTGACGACAGGTCAAGAATGATCATAGTGAGGATAGATTAAGAGTGGTCGTAATGTGGACGGATGGGGACAATAGGGACAATGGTCATGATGAGGACAGGTGAAGAGTGGTCACAGTGAGGACAGGTCAAAACTGGGATGGAAGGGACAGGTAAAGAAAGTAACAGCGGATGATAATTGTGGACAGACATGCCACTAGTGAGGTCTACAAGGAACAGAGTATCAGCTTAGGGCGCTAGGAGGTGAGGAAGATAATGAGGGACACGCTAGGTAGTAAGTCTTTGCTTAATCGATTTACTTACCACCTTAAATCCTAATGGCGTGGGCAAAACATTACAGACACTAGACAAACTTGAGTGTACAGAGTTACACAAATATAGACGACTACGAAGCAAGTCATACAAGTGGGCTGAGGGCCCCATGTGTACAGTACAGCACAAACACAGTATAGGATGGATCAGTATCCACATGTATGGACAGTAGTGTCAAGAGGTGAGGGTGTACGTCATACGTGTAGGGAGGAGTGTAGGGTAAGCTGCGTGGTGAGGGGAGAGGTTAGGAAGGGGCTGAGAACGACAGGTTGGGACGCCGAGTTGAAGGTTAGTGTGAAGTCTGACTGGTGGAGGGAGTAGTGGAAGGGACCGGTCGCAAATGGAGGGAACTGGTGGAGGGAACTGTCGGGCGAGGGGTGGGGAACAAATCGAAAGTAATTTGGTTGGCGGGGAGTAGGTGAAGACGATGGCGTGACCAGGCTTGTGAGGTGACAGACTGAGAATGTGGTGGGGAGGAGACAGGTCGAGACTGGGGCGGTAAGGGGACAGGTCGAGACTGGGGTGGTGAGGAAAATGGGTCAGTAAGGAGACAGTTCGAGACTGGGGTGGTGAGGAGACAGGTCGACACTGGGGTGGAGGAGACAGGTCGAAACTGGGGTGGTTAGGAGGCAGGTCGAAACTGTAGCAGTAAGGAGACAGTTCAAGACTAGGGTGATGAGGAAACAGGTCGAGACTCGGGCAGAAATGGGACAGGTTGAGGCTGGGGTGGTGAAGAAGTACATGACAAGACTGTAGTGATGGGGAAACGACTGTAATGAAGGAAGCCGAATTATTATAGAGACAGTTATGGACGGGGTAGCGCGGGGGACAGGAAAAGAAGAATCAAATTAGGACGGGGCTTATGACAAGGGTAAGGAATGGATTAGGACTGAGTTCACGCGAGGACATGCTAGGGGGGTCACAGGAGGTGAGGGACAGGTGAAGACTCAGGACGTGAACGGTCTGGGAGTGAGGAGTTGTCAGAGGACAGGTGGAGACTGGTACGGTGTGGAGGACAGGTGGGGCCTGGTGTGGTTAGGAGACAGGTGGGGCCTGGCGTGGTGAGGGAAATGTGGAGACGGGTGTAGTGAGGAGACAGGTGGAGACTTGGGGTAAAGGGAGAAGTGAAGAATGAGACCAAGGAGAAGACAGGACCTAGACGAAGGGTGACAGGTGGCAAATCGAGACAGGGAAGAGACGGAAGACTGGGAGGCAAGAGACGGTACAGACCGACAGGCTGACAAGAAGTCAGACGTGAGAGATTATATTGTGTGTTACAACAAGGGATGTTGGAGGGAGGGAGGGAGGTAGGGAGGGAGAGCAGGGGAACAAGGGAGGGAGGAATTGAGTACGTGTGTGTGTGTGTGTGTGTGTGTGTGTGTGTGTGTGTGTGTGTGTGAGTGGGGCAGGTGAGGAGCAATCGACAGGAGATGGAGATTATAACGAGGGATCATTACTGAATTCCAGGGTAGATTCGCTTTATCCCCTCGTATTCTCCCGGCTTAATGTATGGAAAGATCTTTGCGCCACAGCCAACTCTACAACACCCGGCCAGGGTGGGCCTCCCTACTCTCTAATACTCCACGTCCTTCCAACCCTAAACATGACAGCAAGGACTGCCTAAGCTTTTCTAAGGCGAAGGGAGTGAGAGAGAGAAAAAAAAAGGAGAGTTCTGAGAGAAGCTATTAAAGGAAAAAATATCTCCAATTAAAGCTGGGAGCTCACTGGGAGGTCAGCCCTACCCACCCACCTCTAACAGTAGAGGTCGGGGTCTCCCTCTCCGTCAGCTGTTTCCACCCTAGGACCATAAGCACAACGGTGCATCGCCTGTCAAGATATACATAGATGCATTCATGTATATATATACAGAGGAGAAAGAAAGATAGAGACGGACAGCCAGCCAGACAGACAGAGGGAGAGATAGAGAATTTTATTCATTCTAATTATGGAGTTGTCCTTTTTAAACTGCACATTTTCTGAACATTTCGACGCCCTGAGATGGAATCTTTAAAAAGCTCTTAAGTAATATGTCTTTTCTCAACGCGGGTCAGCCGTTGAAGCCACTTGCATATAATGAATTCCCTTCATCAAGCATTTCCAAATGACGGCCATGCATGTGTTTGGTGGCTGTGCACTCGTCTGATCATCACGGTGCTCCGTCTCTTTCCCCCCCCCCCCCCACTCCCTCTTTCAGCTCACTCCTTCTCTGTCTTCTCAATCTTTTCATCTCGTCTTTATTACGCACATTTCTTCATATCATTAACATAGATTTAGCTGCCTCATTCCATCCCCTCTTCCCTTCCAAGTAGTCCCGAGTGTTCATGCCACCTGAGACCTCCCCGTTACTTCATTATCTCGCTTTTTAATTATACATACTCAGTGTGCCTCCTCACTTGTGCCTGGCCCTCCACTGGCTGATCAAACAGACCCTTCATGAGTCCACCTCAAACGCTTGCTCTTTCCTGCGCCGCCGCCTCCTCCTCCTCCTCCTCCTCGTCTTCCTCCTCCTCCTCCTCTCCTCCTCCTCCTGCCCCACACTCGCCCCGGGCGTCCAAATGTTTAAGTAGTGTGTTAAATATTGTTGTTGTTGGTGGCGGTGGTGGTGGTGCTGCCCCCGCTGTTGGTGATGCTGTTGTTGGTGCTGCAGTTGTTACTGTTGGTGCTGGTGTTGCTCTACTGTTGGTGTTACTGTAGGTGTGCTGTCGGTGCTGGTGTTAGTGCTACTGTTGGTGCTACTGTTGGTGCTTCTGTTGGTGTTACTGTTGGTGCTGCTGTCGGTGCTGATGTTGGTGCTACTGTTGGTGTTGTTGCTAATGCTACTGCTGGAGTTGCTGTTGGTGCTGCTGCTGCTGCTCCTACTACTGCTGCTGTGCAGGCTTATGACAGTGAGGGCCCTTGAACACAGTAAGACCCTTGGGTATGATAGTTTGGCCTTTGACCTGACCCTTAAGGGTCTCGTCAAAGGACACGTCATCTTACCAAAGGGTCTTGCAGTCGTACTCAAGGGTCTTACCGTCGTGATCAAGAGTTTAAGGGGCACAGGAAGCAGTTGTCTTAATTCTGGGAAGTGCAACAAGGACGAGCAGAAACAACAGTCATGGGACGTCTCCTGAGGTCCTGAAGGACCAGCCAAGGGACCTCCCTCCCCAGGCCTCTCCCAGCCCCTTTGAGGAGTGCTCCTCCACACCCCAGCCCTCTCGTCACACACACACACACACACACACACACACACACCACCTGTGGTAGTAAGCAACGGAGGAGCAGTATACTTCCTTAATCTACTTTATCAGTTTGTTTCAGGATTCGCTTTTGCGATCGAGCCTCAGATTTGGGGCTAATTATACTTTTACCCAAGTACAGTTTCGGATATGGTTGATATAAGTGAGCTTCGTTACTCTCGGATGTCTAGTTACTTGTTGCTGGGTACGTGAGAAATACGTTACTTCCTAAGAGCAAGTAACGTGAGTGTGTGCATATGTGTGTGTGTGTGGGGGGGGGGGGGGGCGGGGGGTGGTAGTAACGAAGTACAATAACAACTCTCCAAAACTGTATTAAAGTATAAGTGGTCGAAATTCAAAGTACGTGAGCAAAAGTGGAGGACAAAACAAACTACATAAGTAGAAGTGTTGCTACTTCGTTCATCTCCCCAGCACTGGTTACTGAACCCCACGCCCGCTGAACCCTCGTCAAGTAAGCATCACGCCCACAGTGTCCACACCAGGTGGGCATCACGCCCACAAACCCACGCCAGGTGGGTTATCACGCCAACAAACCCACGCCAGGAGGGTATCACGCCCATAGCATAATTCAGAAAGTGATCTATAAGGTCGTAATGGCAGGTAATGACGTGTGTCGTAATGTCTGCGACATCATTCTAACGATGTCACCACCGACACTGCCGAAGGCTATGATGTCATTATGACACACACCATTACCTGTACAGGGACACTGAGGATATAATGATGATACAGTCAAGGTACAATAATGATAGGGAGGGACCGGTGGTATTACAGTATAGGTACAGTAATGGTAGGGAGTGTTCCATGATGTTACAGCACAGCTACAGTAATGCCCCCCCTGATGATGTACCGAATAAATTGAAAACGTTGATAAATGATATGATGACATTATGTGATGATAAATCTGATACGGCAGTGATAACAGGAGACTCAAAGCACATAAATATGGTACGATAGCCTGAGGCACAGTGGTGAGTGAACCGCAAGGGGTGATGGTACAAGGGAGAGGTGGCTGTGTGCGTTGGGTTTGGAGTGAGTTAATGTAGGTAGACTTGTGGCGGTGATGTGCTGGGTGATGAGGTCAGACGGCTGGTGCTCAGAGTTATTGCAATATGAGGAAAACATGGTGATAGAACACCTGATGGACCACGTAGAGGTTAGCGGTTTTCAAGCCCTACAATGGTGGTAGAAACAGGATAGTGAAGCAGAGGGCACCTCCTCACCCACCTCTCCCTCCGGCTCAATTGCCGGTAGGAAAACGATTAGAGAAAGAAAAAAAAAAAAACGAGAAAAATGTAGTGAGGGCGGACCATACTGTCATAGGAATTTTATAGGGAAGAGTGAGCCGGCAAAAAGTTTCCTACCTGTATAACAACGGCTGCTCGGGGGCTGGGATCTGAAAAAGAAAGCCAGGGCTAAATTATACCAATCTGAGGTAAACTAAATCATTTTGTGATAACAAATACCAATAAAAACATTTGTCTAACCTTGACTTTTTTTCTATTTCAACTCTAAAAACCCTAAGACCCCTTGTATGGGGCTACCTTGCACCTTCAAGGATACTCTGCATCCAATAGCAGGGAAATGGTTTGAACGGAGAGATGATGAGAGATGGGGCAGGCGACGATGTGATGTGGAGGATGGAGTTCCTGACGTGGTAACCACGGAGGAAGAGTGGTGAGTGAGTGGTGAACAGAGTGGTGATGACTAACGTTGGGGAGTGGGAGGGTGCGTTGGCTGGTGAGCAAGGCAGAGGTCGGCGGGACACTAGTGAACGGGTTGGTATTAAGACACCGGTGATGAGAGAGTTCATGGGCGATGGGTTGGGTGGTGTTGAGTACTGAGGGAGTGATGAGTGGTAAGTGGGTCAGTGGAAAATGAGGTGGTGGAGACTGAAGTGGTGGTGAATTCAGTATTACTAAGTTAAACGGTGGAGAATAAAGGGGTGGTGAGAGGGGCAGTTCTGAGTGGAGCTGTAGTGATTCACGTGTGGTGGAAGAGGTTGAGTTTAGCCATAATGATTCATGTGGTCGAGAAGGATGTGTGGAGCTGTAGTGACTCACGTGGTGGAGTGGGATGAGTGGAGGTGTAGTGATTCACGTGGCGGAGTGGGAAGAGTGGAGGTATGGTGATTCATGTGGTGGAGGGGATGAGTGGAGGTGTAGTGATTCATGTGCTGGAGATGCGGATGGTAAAAAGGGTAGCTCAAATAAAAAGAGAATAATTAAATCAAATACGAAATACAGGAAAGAAAGAAAAAATGGTGACTAACAAATCATAGCTGGTGAATGGAGAACCCAGGAGAGTGCTGGACAGTAGCAGCCCCGGGGCAGTGGTGGACAGCAGACGTCCCAGGGGAGAGGCAGACAGAAGCCCATGGGGTGTGATAGACAGTAAAGTCCCGAGGGAAGAGGCAGACAATGGAGTCTCCAGGGATGAGTTGGACAATAGAACCCCCTAGGGAGTGGTGGACAGTAAAGTCCCCAGGGTAATGGTCGACAGCAGAGGCTCCAGGGGTGTGTTGGACAGTAGAGGGTCTAAGGGTGTGTTGGACACTAAAGGTCCCATGGGAGTGGTGGACAAGAGAGACCCCAGGGGAGGAGTGGTGGAGAGTAGAGGCACCAGGGGAGAGGTGGACAGTAGAGTTCCTGGGGATGAGGCGGACAGTAAAGTCCATAGAGGAGTGTTGGACACAAGAGGCCCTGGGGGTACGGTGGACAGTAGTGATTCAGAGGACTGGTGGACAGTAGAGTCCCCAGGGAAGTGGTAGACAGTAAAGGCCCCTGGGGATCGGTAGACAATAATGACCCTAGGGAAGTGGCTGACAGAGCAGACTCCAGGGGAGCGTTGGACAGAACAAACATCAGGGAAGTGGCGATCAGAACAGATCTCAAGGAAGTGATGGACAGAACACTTCCCAGAGGATTGGCGGACAGAAAAAGACTCCATGGGAGTGACGGACGAGACAGAACCCTGGGGAGTGGCGGAAGGAAACAGACCCGATGGGGAGTGGCGGATAAAACAGACCCGATGGGGAGTGGCGGATAAAACAGACCTAAGGGAAGTGGCGGACAGTAGAAACAGACCCCAGGGGAGTGGCAGACAGGCCATAAAGAATCGCTGATAAAACCTGATGTTTACGGGGAGTTCAGGTAACAAGTGGTGATGAATGTTGTAGTGTTGCATAGTGGTCAGAGATGGCAGGTGAGCCGGGGTAAGTAGCTTGGTGGCAGGTGACGACAGGTGAGTGGTGCTTAGTGGCAGCCATTAGTGATGAAGGAGCGTGGGGGAGGGTAATAGCTCAGTGATACGAGATGACTGGCGCTGGGGTAGTGGTAAGTGGAGGTGTACGACTGGTGGTGGGTGGTGGAGCCCGAACAAAGAGCGGCGGCGGTGGTGGTGGTGATAAGTGGTGGTGGTGATTAGTGGTGGTTGGTGGTGAGTGGTGATTGGTGGTGGTGGTGAGTGGTGGTGGTGGTAGTGAGTGGTGGTATAATAATGGCTAAGGTCGACAAACAGAGAAGACTGAATTGCACTGGTGAGGTGGGATGTGAGTGATGACAGGGCAAGAAAACTGGTCATTAGTGGTGCAAGAAGATTAGTGATTATTGACAAAAGAAGGTTATGGATTAGTCATGCGAGAAGATTATTGATTCGCGGTGCAAGAAGATTAGTGATGAGTGGTTCAAGAAGATTAATGATTAGTGATGCAAGAAGATTAGGGACGCAGGAAAATTAGGGATCAGCGATGCAAGAAGATTATTGATAAGCGGTGCAAGAAGACTGATTTGTTGTGCACGAAGATTAGCGATTAGTGGTCAAAGAAGATTGTGGATTAACGGTGCAAGGAGATTAGTGACTAGTGGTAAAAGAAGATTAGTGATCATTGATGCGAACTGATTAGTGCCTGGTGGTGTAGGAACATTACTTTTTAGTGGTACAGAAGGTGAGTTATTGGTGGTGCAAGCAGACTAGTGGTTAGCGATGCAAGATTAGTAATTAGTGGTGGAAGAAGAGTGAGTGGCAGTGCAACAGTGAGTAGTGAGCGGTAATGCAATATGAGAGAGAGAGAGAGAGAGAGAGAGAGAGAGAGAGAGAGAGAGAGATCTAGCAGTTTATGTGAGGCTAAAGTGAAAATCAATATTTGCTGCTTATAGTATCGGAAAGCAATGCTGGGAGTCAGACGGAAGCCTCTCTGGCATAATTTTAAAGGCAAATTTGGAGAGCTGGTGTACCTATGTCTTTCTCGCCGTGGCGCCGGTGGCTCTCTCTCTCTCTCTCTCTCTCTCTCTCTCTCTCTCTCTCTCTCATCCGTTCCAGCTCAATCCCGCAACAA
>JAUUDZ010015766.1:0-11434 GCA_032361705.1 Panulirus versicolor | reverse complement strand
CATGATAACATCTCCTCTATATGTCTTATCTTAGCTCTGCACTTTTAATGTCCTCATTTACCACACAGTCAAACTTCAGCATTACATGATCCCTTTTTTTCAATCGGTTTGTACTGTCTAGATGGCTAATAAAGTATTACCCTGCAGTAAGTATCACTAAAAGAAACAATCACTTCCTCTGATTTACCATCTACATATGATTTCTCTCTAACTCTTGATGTGCCTGGATTAAGGCTTCCCGATAAGGAACCAGGTAATGTGGTCAAGCAGAGCTAGTGATATCTGATGACATAATTTCAACATAACAAACAGTGTTTTATACCATACATCATCAGCTAGCTCCGAGTTCAGTCATTAATGATAATGAACATCTTGATAACAGTTTGTTTGGGGAACATTCAAAGCAACCCTGTGTTCAAAAAAAACCTGGAGAGTTTGCCCTCATTATAAAAAAAATCCAAATGTATGTGAATAATATAATCTCTCTCTCTCTCTCTCTCTCTCTCTCCTTCATGCTTCATTCTAACTCTTCTCCTTATTCTAAACATCATCTGAATTACTCATTCCCCTTTTGAATCTAAATCTGTAATCTCTCTCTCTCTCTCTCTCTCTCTCTCTCTCTCTCCTTACATCATTAACAGTGATCTTACAGATCTTCATCTTCTTTAGTACTTTCTATGTACCATATGTTCAGCATGACCACAAAGATTTCCTTGAAAAATGTTGTCAGCACTACTGCTGGGCCTTTAACACTTAAAGCTGCTGTCCATGAATATATACTAAAAAAGCCACTTTCTACATTGTCCCATACATAAGCACCTCTAAGGATGCTCTGAAGCTTATGCCAAAGACTAATTCCGTAAATTCATGAAAAGGAAATAATTTTTTCCTAACGGGATATAATACCTAACTTAACTCTCCATACACATTATATCATACCTGGGGTTGGCTTTGGAAGTACACTGCGCTGTTTTCTTCTTTCTGCAGAGTACTTCTTTGGAGATGGTTCTGGCCTACGATGAACAATCTCATGTACAAGCTGCAAGAAAAGATATCTAATAAGAAACTGAAAATAACAATCTATTCCTCAAGAGAGAGATAATGCGCTATTGTGCAAAACTCAATACATACAATCTTTATACAGATTTAGGTACCACCAAACCCTACATTCCTCCATGATTCCTTCCAATAAAAACATAATCACTTACTCAGTCCATCCATTTCATCTTTGGTTTACACCTTTACCCTTTAACAATTATCATTTCAATGATAATGATATATAAAATAATCTAGAGACTCTCTCCCTTCTTTACAGCAAATGATCAAAAAAGGACTTGATCACAACACAAAAAATTTAATGGCCCTATCTCACATCTATTCATTTATGACGAACCTTATCTTCTTGTACCTTCAATTATACTACTACATCCTCTTGGCTACCCATCTACCATACATTCTTCATTGAAAAAGCATCTTAACAAACATTTATCCAAGCAACTTCTTAATGATTTCTCCACACAAAATATCCCTCTCACATCATTTTTTTCTATTCTCTTAATTCTAACAATACTAGTAAGTTACTGTTCTTATTTCTATCACATGCATAAAACTGGGAAAATATGTAGCTTCCTGTCAACTCTACAATACAATTCTTTCTGTTTACCAGAGGACATTGCTTGTCCAGTTTTCTCTCCTGCAACTCTTCTCACATCTTCAGCTTTTGTTACTACCATCCATGTTGAAATTCACTCCCAAATAAATGAATTCATAATTTCTTGTTCTTCACCATTCAAACTGATATTAAACTCTGGCATCACAATGTTTTCATGAACCAGAAATTCACTATTATTCATTCTGACTTTCAGAATCCTCATCCTTTATAAATCCACTTTAATCCAGCTAACAGATCAGCAACATTTGCAAATAAAAACTGTGGATTTAACACCATTCAACCATGATTCAGCAGTGCATCACTGACACCCCACCTCACCACCTTTAACTCCATCAATTAAATAATCAAACAACCATTGTGTTTGACATCTTAATACCATTCACAATTTAGTCACACATGCACATCTTCCAGCTCTTAACAACACTCAAAGGTATACACTATACCACATCATTCCAATTCACTCTATCCCATGAATGCCTTTCACTCTCCTGCATGTTGAAGCCCTCATCACTCAAAATCTTTTTCACTCCATCCTTCTACCTTCATTTTGGTTTTCCCGTTCTCCTTGTTCCCTCCACTTCCAATACATGTATCATCTTTGTCAACTGTCAACTTTTCCTCTCTCACTCTCTCCATATGTCCAAACCATTTCAGCACATACTCTTCAGCTCTCTCAACCACACTCTTTATATTACCACAACTCTCTTATCCTTTCATCACTTACAGGATCTAATCACCTCACACCACATACTGTCCTCAAACACTTCATTTCCAACACATCCATTCTCCTCTGCACAGCCTTATCTACAGCCCATGCCTCACATCCATATAATAATATTGGGACTACTATTCCTTCAAACATACCCATTTTTACCCTCCCAGATATCATTCTCTTTTTCCACACATTCTTCAGCCCTCCCAGAACCTTCGCCCAAGCACCCATCCTATGACTCAATTCTGTTGCCATGACCACTCCTGGGTACCTAACAGCACAATTAACTCCCTTAACCCTGATAAACCTAATATCCTAGCTTTTATTCACATTTACTCTCAACTTCCTCCTTTCAAACACACTTCCAAACTCAGTCACTAACTTCTGCAGTTTCTCACTTGAATCTACTACCACTGCTGTATCATCAGCAAACAACAACTGACTCACTTCCCCAGCCCTCTCATCCCCAAGACTGCAAAATCACCTCTATCTCCAAGAATCTCGCACTTAACCTCCCTCACACACCCTGCCACAGAACAACCATCACTTGGAACCATTTATTCTCCTCTCTTCCTATTAACACATATGCATTACACCCTTGACAAAAACTTCTCATATTTTCAAGCAGCCTACCTCTCACTCCATATATTCTTACAATCTTCCACAAAGCATCTCTATCAACCCTATCATATGCTTTCTCGTGATCCATAAATGACACACACACAAAAAAAATCCAACTGTTTCTCTAAGTATTTTTCACACACAATCTTTAGAGCACACACCTGATCCACATATCCCCTACTACTTCTGAAAGCACACCGCTCCTCATTAATTTGATGCTCTCTACATGCCTTCACCCTCTCAATCAATACCCACCCATACAACGTACCAAGTTTACTCAACAAATGTTTGCCTCTGTTGTCTGAACACTCACCTTTATCCCCTTGCCTTTATACAATGGCACTACACATGCATTCTGTCAATCCTCTGGCACCTCATTATGCTCCATACATGCAATGAAAAATGAAAAGATATAAACTAAAGAACCAAACCAATGAAGAACGGCATCAAGAGTCCTCAGGCAAATGTTTAAGCACTGGTGTTGGATATCCCACACCAAAGGATGGGGTTACTAACAAAGTTCAAGACGATTCTGCAAGAAGGCCAAAATTTCTTTAAATACATGAAACTCTTTAGTCAAACATAAGTTCAAAGAATTCACATTCATAAAATGACCCTACCTCTAGTTCTTTCTTCCAAAGATGAGCAGGTTCATTTTGAGATGCTGTGATCTTCTTCAAAATGGCAGCCAATTTGAAACATGGGATGGTAAGCCCAATATGATGAAGTACTCTGTTCACCTGAAATAAAAGGAGCAATATCTTACAATGAATAAAATATATACAGAACACTTTATGTATCCATGCAGTACATGGTATTGGTATGCAAGGTAAGCATATACATCTAAGGAACCACCTGTATAATATCTTTCTTATCTGGAAACTCAGTCTCTTTGAAACAACTATAATAATAGCAGGGTATGGTCTTATCTGGAATCTCAGTCCCTTTGAAACAACTCTAATAATAGCAGGGTATAGATGTTACAAAAGTATACTTATGTTTAGTGGGTTCATTACACCCTGAACAGTTCATCACTCCCACTGAACAAAACAACCACTACTGGCATCACATAATGATGCACATGATATTCACTCCCCAACACCAAAGACATCAACACAAACTAAATGTCCTTAGAACGCTAAATGGCACCAAATCTGAGGAAGGACAAGCAGAGGTGTGTGTGTGTGTGGGATGAAGCAAGCTCAGGAAGTGTGTTTTGATGTGGAAGCCTAAAGACCATTCTGCCTTGGCCAACCACATAGAGTGGAATTCCAAGGAGGAACAAGGCTTCTGGGGTACCAGATACACATGTAAATCTATGAGTACCTATGATGATACATTGCCATGAAGGCAAGGTTGGCATGACATGCTCACCATATATCTTGCTTGACAAATTATAATCTTTCTTTTTGCCACTACTGTTACACAGTCATCTATCTAAGGTTTAACTGGAGCTAGCTTCAGCCATATGTCTACTTTTTAATCAAATTCTGTAGTCACTCCATGTATGTCCCATACCTCTCTTGGAATTGCATAAAATAACATTTCAAGATTTTTGCAGGTCACCTGTAAATTCTCATTTGGTATCTTTTTGGCATGTTCCCAAACATCATTCTCAACCTGAAACCTGAAAATTTTGCATCTTTTTTGCTGAGATGATATCATTTTGTTACAGTATTATCATGTATCTCACTTTTCTTCTTTCTACAAAAGACTAATTCTGTAAACCTTTCTTGTTTGTTCACATGCTCCATATGCTGATTATGTATTCCTTTATGTTTTCCTTCTTGTTTATAGCAAAAACCACCTAAAAAGCCCCTAGGCTGACCTTTCTGAGCAAACTCAGCATGGGGTCTGCTTGAATACTGTCAGAAAAATGAAATCTTACAGGCACACAGAAAATTCCAGAAAAGTGGTGTATTCTATGTAAATTCATAACAAACATTGGTTGATAACAAAAGAAAGGCATTGAGGATGCAATTAACTTTGACGTTTTTTTATGATGTGGAAGTGGAGTTTAAGAAATGATTTAAACCGGAGGATAATACTACAAACTCTCCCAAACAAGTGGTCAGTAAAGTGAAAGATAAACTATTAATCCCTTTAACACAGTGGTACAACCCTTGTATATGATGGTATGACCTTTAACCTGACCCTAAAAGGCAGATAAGAAGTCAAGTCACCGTGCACAAGGGTTGTATCATCATGCACAAGGGTTATACCATCATGCCCAAAGGTTGTATCACCACGCTCAAGCATTGTATCATTATCTGCATGGGTTGTTTCATCATGCACAAGGGTTGTGTCATCATGCATAAGGGTTGCACCATCATGTTCAAGGGGTGTATCATCATGCTCAAGGTTTGTATCCTCAACTGCAATGTTTGTAACATCATGCACAAGAGCTGTATCATCATGCTCAAAGGTTGTATTGTCAAGCATAAGGGTTCTATCATGTGTAAGGGCTGTATCATCATTCACAAAGGTTTTATATTCATGCTCAAGGTTTGCATCACTACATGAAAGGGTTGTGCCAACATGCTTGGATGTTGCATCATCATGAACAAGGGTTGTGTCATCATGCACAAGGGTTGTACCATCAAGCTCAAGGGCTTTATCATCATGCTCCAGGGTTGTATCATCATGCACAAGGGTTATATCATTGTGTGCATGGGTTATATCATCATGCACAAAGGTTGTGTAGTCATGCTCAAGGTATGTGTCATCATATGCAAGGTTTGTGCCATCATACACCAGGGTTGGATTGTTATGAACAAAGGTTGCATCATCATGCTCAAAGGTTGTATCATCATACACAAGGGTTGTATCATCATCATCAAGGCTTGTATCATCATATGCAAGGTTTGTGCTATCATACACCAGGGTTGGATTGTTATGCACAAAAGTTGTATCATCATGCTCAAAGGTTGTATCATCATACACAAGGGTTGTATCATCATCATCAAGGCTTGTATCATCATATGTAAAGGTTGTATCATCATGCACAGGGGTTGCACCATCATGTTCAATGGTCATATAGTTATGCCCCAGGTATGTGTCGTCATATGCAAGGGTTGTGCCATCATGCTCAAGGGTTGTGCCATCATGCTCAAGGGTTGTATTGTCATGCAAAAGGGCTGTATCATCATGCACAGGGGTTGCACCATCATGTTCAATGGTTGCATAATTATGCCCCAGGTTGTGTTGTCATATGCAAGGGTTGTACCATCATGCTCAAGGGTTGTATTGTCATGCAAAAGAGTTGTATCAACATGCACAAGGGTTGTACAGTCATGCTCAAGGTTTGTGTCATCATATGCACAGGTTGTACCATCCTACTCAAGGGTTGTATCATCATGAACACAGATTGTGTCATTATGCACAAGGGTTGTACCATCATGCTTAGGGGGTTGTATCATCATGCTCATGGGTTGTATAATAAAGTACAAGGGGTATATCATCATGCACAGGGGTTGTATCATCATGCATAGGGGTTGTATCATGTGCAAGGGATGTATCATCATGCACAGGGGTTTTACCATCATGCTCAAGGGCTGTACGATCATTCACAAGGTTTGTGTCATCATGTGCAAATGTTTTACCATCATACTCAAGGGTTGTATTGTCACCCACAAGGGTTGTATCATCATGTACAATGGTTGTATAATCATGCTCAAGGTTTGTGTTATCATATGCAAGGGTTATAGTATCATGCTCAAGGGTTGTATTGTCATGAACATGGGTTGTAACATGTGCAGAGGTTGTATCATCATGCACAATGGTTGTATCATCATGCTCAAGGGTTGTACCATCATGCCAAAGGATTGTACCACCACACTCAAGGGTTGTATTGTCATGCTCAAGGGTTGTATCATCATGTCCGAGGGTTGTACCATCATGCCAAAGGGATGCTCCATAACGTATAGGGGTTTTACCATCATACACATGTGCTGTACCATCATGCTCAACAGTTTTATCATCATGCTTAATGGATATATTGTCATGCTCAAGGGATGTATCATCACACTCAAAGGGTGTACCATCATCATCCTTAAAGGTTGTATCATCATGCTCAAGGGTTGTTTCTTCATGCAAAAGGGTTGCATCATCATGTGCAAAAGGTGTATTGCCATACACAAAAGTGGCATCATGCTCAAGGGCTGTATTATCATGCTCAAGGGTTGTCCCATCATGCTCAATGGTTGTACCTGATATCATACTCAAGGGTTGTGTCATCATGTACAAGGGTTGTATCATAATGCTCTAGGGTTGTAATATCATGTCCAAGGGTTGCATCATTATGCACAAGGATTGTAACATCATGCTCTAGGGTTGTATCATCGTACTCTAGGGCTGTACCATCATCATCCTTAAGCGTTGCATCATCATGCTCAAGGGTTGTTTCTTCATGCACAAGGGTTGCATCATCACGTGCAGACGGTGTAACGTCATAAGCAACACTTGTGTCGTCATGCTCAAGGGTTGTATTATCAAGCTCAAGGGTTGTACCATCATGCTCAAGGGTTGCATTATCAAGTGCAAACAGTGTAACATCATAAGCAACACTTGTGTCATCATGCTCAAGGGTTGTATTATCAAGCTCAAGGGTTGTATAATCATGCTCAAGGGTTGTACCATCATGCTCAAGGGCTGCATTATCATGTGCCAACGGTGTAACGTCATAAGCAACACTTGTGTTATCATGCTCAAGGGTTGCATTATCAAGTTCAAGGGTTATACCATCATGCTCAAGGGTTGCATTATCATACTCAAGGGTTGTATCATTAAGCACAAGGTTATATCATAATGCTCATGGGTTGCATCATCATATCCAGTTGTATCATTATGCACAAGGGTTGTATCATCATGCTCAAGGGTTGTATCATCATATGCTGGGGTTGTATCATCTGGGCAGGTGTTTTATCCTAATACTCAAGGATTGTATCATCATGTGCAAGGGTTGTATCATCATGCTCAAGGGTTGTACCATCATGCTCAAGGGTTGAGTCATCATGCACAAGCGATATATCATAAAGTTCAAGGATGTTATCATAATGTCCAATGGTGGTATCATTATATAAGCATAAGGGTTGTATCATCATGCTCAAGGGTTGTATCATCATGTGCAAGGGTTTATCATCATGTGCAGTGGTTGTATCGTAATACTCAAGGGTTGTATCATCATGAGTAAGGGTTGTATCATCATGCACAGAGGTTGTATTACCATGCTCAAGGGTTGTATTATCATGCTCAAGGGTTGTACCATCATTCTCAAGGGTTGTACCATCATTCTCAAGGGTTGTATCATCACATCATCATGCATATGGGACTTAGGTGGTAAGAGAGCACAGATAACAAGAGTGAGTCTTACTGAAGAGTAAAATTGATACAAAAGAGACAAAAAACAGAATGAGACAACACCAGAAAAAAAAATAGTGTTAAAAGTAATCAGTGTGAAGTGTATGAAGATTTGATAAGGGCATGATTTGTAGAATGTTTTGCACAAAACTTTTGAACTAATACATTGAAGCAGTATCTATGACAACGACAGACAAGGATACTGCTTTGTTTTTTTTTCTTTTCTAAGAACATTATCATTATTGTCATAATTCACCATTTTGACAAGTGCTCTAAATACTTCCTAAAAGACCATCATTATGAATAAATCATAGCTAGAGCAGCTTTCAATTTTTAGCAAAACTCTTTTTAGTAAGTACACTTGGGAGGATTATCTGTAACTATATGTTTACTCACATACTATACTTCCAAAACAATATGTATTTCCTTCAACAACAGTAATCATCATACCCAACAACAACAACATATCAAAAATAAAATTCTACAACAACACAACTTATACAGTCATCACCTTTATGATATGCCGTAAGTGCAAAGAAAGGGTAACACTAAACTATACACAAGGGAATGTTATCAGAGTCCACTAAGACAAATAACTACCTGCTGGGATGTCCCAATATTGTGTAGGTAGAGTGAGTGCAACAAGGGAAGGAAATTTGCACGACGTTTGTAACGTTTGTACAGGGCCATTGACAGTAAACATCCTGCCAGATTTTGTTTTGCTTCAACTGTTTCTTGAGATCTGTGAAAATGGCATAATTATCCAGAGTATGGCATTAGTTGTTCAGCATACAGCATGATCACAAAAAAATTATGCATTTTGATACACGCAAGTTCACACTTTTGAACTTTAAACAAAAGGCAGTAGAAAGCAATTTGTTGATAAGAAAATCAAATTCATCTTAAAAATGTGCAAGTATCCTAGGAATTGGTAGATAAAATAAAGCATACTTTAGAAACAGTACCATGAATGATCAAAGATATGGAATCAATATAGAGATTGTCAATTTTTTCAAATGAAAGAAATATCTTTTTACCTAATAAACAATTCTATACCCTTTAATATTAACAATACAATTATCTAAAGGTACTTAGCCACTGAAAATTCAACTTCTTCAATCATAAGCTTAAGAACAAGAATACAGTGAATACCTTGCACCTCACTTATGCAGGATAGCACCGAAAAAGTATGAAAAAACATCCACATGAGAAGAAGCAACCCTCTGCATTTTAAAAGACCACAACTCTAGCATACTTTAGCCAATATACATATAAACATCAACATGAATGAACTCACCGAAGAACTCAAAAGATAATTTGTATGCCAGATATCAATGTCAAAAACTATTAATATCTCCTTTCACTATGGAGAATCATTCAATATAAACTATTCAGGACTCCACTGCTTTAAATGGGGGATGCCTTTCTAGAAAAATTAAATCTAAAGCAAAATCATTAAAGCGAAGTCATTTATAGTAAGCCACTTTTGACAATGAACAAAGGAAGATATTCTGGACTAAAAACAAACAAAATTCAGTACAGAGACAGCAAAAATGAATACTCATTAAACAGGATAGTTTTCGTGTACACAAGATAATGATGATTTATGGTGACATGGAGTAAGTGTGGAGTCATCAAAGGTGGTTTGGTTTTAAGTGTTATGCTCTTTGTGTGCTTATCCATATGGGAAGGGGAAGGGGGGGCTCTTAGAATGGGAACAAGTATCAAGAATATACTAAAGCAAACAGTATATGTACACTAAAGAAACATCTCCGAACATACTCTGTAGGAGTACATTGTGGTATTTGGGTGGAATTTCTCAAGATGCAAGATAGGATGGGTGATACATGGCACAAATTTTCAAATGAAGCATTTACTTTGTTCTCATCAAATAATCTAACTCTGAACCACACCAATCAACTGAATTTCTGATGAAAAACAAATCATTTACTTTTAAACTTCTTTAAAAAGAACCTGTTTAAATTGGGGGAGTCCAGTAGTTGCATGTGTAGACAGACTATTGGTAAGAAATAGAATGAAATATAGATTCTTATAACTTAAGTATCTGTGGAGGGTACTAAAAGACTTGATTAACATCACTGAGTCAGGGTATAGTCTTATCAAAACTGCCTACTGTCTACAGATGAGAATGCTTCTTAAAAGTCACAGGTAAAGGCAATCTGGTGATAAAAACTAGTTATAGCAAATTTAGATGTCAATCAATGTCATGGAAGTGAACAGTAAATGACAACATCATAACACAGGGAATTATATTGTGATGCAAGATCATGATTATTCAAGTTAGTCAGGGTAGCAGTCAAGTATGCAACCTTTGCACTAAGAACTAAAATCCAACATCAAACTCACATCCTTGAGGTTCTTTTGAAGGACATTTCACAGCAAGGAGGCCCAATATGAGATGCATTTTTGCAAACCTGAATTTTTATGTTTGGTACAAGCAGTAAAGCTGCAGTTCTTGCTGTATAGTTACTTTACTTGCATAAATCTGCATATGCTTTTCACTCAATTTCTTTGTTCTTAAATACACAACCTATACCTATGTATGCTGGTACAATCATCTAAAATTACAACCATAATCATTTCTGCTAAACTTACTTTTCAAACATATGATCTATTACTCAATCCTTTTGTTAGTTCCATTATTCTTCCTGCTGTCTCAAAATATCACTTAATCACCTTTAGTACCTTTGTGAACAATATATATAAGTTCAATACATTTCAAATCTCTACCTCATTCAAGCTTCAAATACCTGTCAAAAAAGGATAAAATGTATCCTCTGAAATGCTTTTCAACTTGTACTCACACAGTGATAACCAACCTTAAACATTACTAAAATATATTAATCCAGATACCCTTCTCCTGTATACATGAACCCATTGTTTCTGATGTTATCCAAAATGTTTGAAAATTCTAGGTACACCAGAGTTCTGAATACAGGTATGAATGTGAATAACAGGTTGTAATATCTAAAAGAGAAAAAAGGAGAGATAGGTAGTATGTTTGAGGAAAGGAACCTGAATGTTTTGGCTCTGAGTGAAACGAAGCTCAA
>JAUUDZ010015765.1:0-22328 GCA_032361705.1 Panulirus versicolor | reverse complement strand
TATAATTCAGTTTAGTATACTTTCTTCTTTCACTCTACAGGGTTTTACAAAATCTGTACTTTCACCTTATTGCAGTTCTACACCATTACTTTACTTTTACTCGTATCTAACTTTAATCACCTATGCTTACACACAAAAGATTTACAACCTTACAACCTTCTGCAACTCCCCTTCAATCTTAGTAAACAACAGAGTATCATTCACAAACAGGCTTGTCAAAAGCCACCATAATTCACCACTGCACTCCATCTCAGCACCCACTTAGCCACTTCAGCTTTCATTTCTCTTATCTCTCCATTCATATATAAGTTAAAAAGCCACAGTAACATCACACAGCCCTACCTCAAGTACACATGTATACCAAAACTTTCACTTTACTCTCCATCCACTCTTACACATGCATTTGCTACTCTACAGAAAGATTTCACACAATCTAACAGTTGTTCCCCTATTCCATTTATCCATAAGACAACCAATAAAGTATTCCAATCAACTCTGTCATAAGCTTTTTCCAGATTCATAAAAGCTACAAACAACTTCTTATCTTTTGCCAGATATTTTTCCACAGTAATTTTCACAACAAAAATCTGATCTATGCATCCCCTACCTTTCTTAAAACCCCCTTGCACCTAAATTATTCTGAATTTAGTTATTTGTGTAACACAATAACACCAGCTGACCATCTCTCCTACTCTCATACATGTGTATGTCAATCTTTTGAAACCAGGTATTCCTAATCTCCATTCCTTTTTCAGCAAACAACTCCATAAGCTATTAACCATTTCCAACTTTATAATACTGAATACCCCATGCCCCCAAGTAAACCCTCAACTGCCACATTACTCATCTTCACATTCAAATCACCCCATACTAATACCTGGTCTCTTACATCAAAGCTGCAGAAACATCTCAGCTGTTCCCAAAACATTTGCCCTTGATGATCTTTCTTGTCATGGCAACATGCATAGGCACTAATAATCACCCATCTCTTGTCATCCACTTTCATTTCTACCCACATCAGTATAAAATTTACTTCCTTGTACTCTTTCACACATTCCCATAACTCCTGCTTCAGGAGTAGTGCTACTCCTTCCTTAGCAGCTACTTGTCCTCTTACCAATCCCTGCCTTTACTCCTAAGACATTTCTAAACATTTCTCCCCCTTTACCCTTGTGCTCTGCTTCACTTAGAGCCAGAACATCCAAATTTCTTTCTTCAAACATATCACCTATCTCTCTTCTCATCTCATACATGGTTACATCCATACACATTCAGACACCCCAGCCTGAGCCTCACAGGAGGACAAGCATTCCCTGATTGACTCCTTCTGTTCTACCTTTTAGAAAGTGAAACATAAAAAGTGGTGTTCCACCCCCTGCTCCCCCCCCCCCTCTAAATGCCTTCTATGAAATGCAGGGAATACGAAGCCAGGATCTTTTCTCCCTTAGTTACAGCGGCTCTCTATACAATAATTCTTAGCTCTACTTGCTAGCTTTCCCCGTGATAGCCACTCACTCTCTATATATTTGGATCTCCTTCACATGAATAACAATAAAGAAAATTATTTCCTTTAGTAGATAATATTCCTGGGTATGTGATTTGAACCTGGGAAACTTTTACTCCCAGAAACTATTAAACTCTCCAAATTTGGCACAATCAAACTTAATATCCAAGGCATATATAACTCAGGGGTTCCCTATCATTCTAATGGCCTCCCCATTACTTGTACATAAGAGGCTTCATGGGCTGTAGACATGGCAGTCTTGAAAAACAAGCAGCACAGCTGCACTGAGAGTACTGAAAGGAAGTTTTGTGATGATTTCTAGCAGAATATGGAGGCCAGTATTAAAGAACCAAATCAAAATATTATGATTAAACACAAACATCAATTTTACCATCAAGATCAAACAGTGAAGATGTATCACAGGCTGCTGCACCCGCCTTAGCTGAGACAATGGGGAGCAAATACACACTGTAGCCCTTCAAGATGGTAGCAGTGAAGCGAAGGAATGCTTCCTGAATCTCCACGTCAAGTTGTTGCTAGGAAGGAAAATAATCAAATATGTTACTGAAATAATATACCATACAACAAGCCAATTCTTTCATCTCTAAATCATACTTATCATCTACCTAACATCTATTACCAGTAACTCTGATCTCAGTTTCAAAAAAGGATCAAGTGCATATAACCTCTCAGTTCACACATACACATTCTCAACCTATGTCCAATGTGTAAATACAAATTTCCATCTTAATATTAACACGTTTTTTCATTCCTCACTCTAAGATTTGTCAGGTTATAGTCATCAAATGTTAAATCATAGAAATAATAGATTTTAAGTAAATTAAGCATTTGTATTCAACACTGGTCTAATCTAATCTAAATCTGGTACATATTGACACACAAAATTTTCATGGTAACCTTCTCATATTCAAAATACATGTGAGGGGTCCTAGAGAAAGGGTAGGGCCATGTTGAGGCCAGGGCACTTTACTAAGGGCACATGCCCTGGTCTCCATGCTTTGAAGGCCCCTACACAGCAGTAAGAAAAAAAAAACTCAAAAATAGTGCCACATAGCACAATCTTCTTTTGCGAGGGGACACGACATCACAACTCAAACAACTTGGAGGACATTGATTGGATTACAACCATGATAGGCCAGGGCTTCCCATCATATCTCTCAAACACAATTTACTATTACCTTATCTGGTCCATAAGCAGAGAAATTTGAAGCAAAATCATTGATGCAGTAAGGGAAGTCAAATATCTTTCTAACTGCATGAATTTGACACCAGATACTGCTCACAGCGATCAACTAACATTGATGACTTGAAAATTCCTAAACAAGAACATCTTTTAATGTTTCTGCATGTTGCTCCCACCCAACAGCCACATTTCAGCACATTTAGCAGATTTAGAGTTCACTGCAACAAGGAGAAACTCAAAAATCCTGTTTGTGACAGTAAGGTAAAAAATAAAAGATAATACAGTACCAGCAATACAGCAAGGAAGTACTCTGGTCTACAAGCTCAAAGAAAGGTTGCATCACCAAATGCTCATCTTGTTCAATACTCAGCACCTTCCTTAACCTTTTGGTGTTAATGGCATCAATCTAAGTGTCTTCTGTAGCAAGGTGTTGCATAATCTCCTGCCATAAGTTAAGGTTGAGAAAGCGGTTTGGACACATGGAGAGAATAAATTAAGGAAAGCTGACAATGAGGATATGAGTCAGAAAAATAGGGGACAGGGAGAAGGGGGACACCAATTGAGATGAAAGGACGTGGTCAACAAGATTTTGAGTGCTTGGGGCCTGAACATGCATCAAGGTGAAAGGCGTCCATGGGACAGAGTGATCTACAATGATGAGGTATGCAGGGGAAGTGTACTGAACCAGGGAATATGAAGCAGCAAGAGGAAATACAGATTGGTCTGTGGAGCCTGGTTGTGGACAAGATGCTGCAATTTCAGTGCATTACACAAGACAGAGAATGAATGAGAGTAAATGAGGTCTTTTCTTAATCTGTTCCTAGTACTACCTTGTTAATGCAGGAAGCTGTGAACAAGTTTGAAAAGAACCTGAATTCTGTGCACATAGTAAGCTTGGTTGGCAGGCCAAAGATGGCAAACAAAACAAATGATGTCATTGGAGGTGCCTTGTGGTCTTGCTAAAGTTTTGATTGCTTTCCTGCACCTAAACATAAAAATACTACACTAATAATAAAAGAAATATGTAGATATGTATAAACTTGTGTATCTGGGATTCACCATACCAGTAAATATCGGGACTGTCTTAAACATGGAATGATTAAGTCTTAAATTTTGAAACCACAATGCTCCTCCCCAATCTGATGCTCTGTAAATGCCTTCATCCTCTCAATCAATACCCTTCCATACAATTTACCAGGTATACTCAACAAACTTATGCCTCTGTACTTTGAACACTCACTTTTATGCCCTTTGCCTTTATACAAAGGCACTATATATGCATTCCCCCAATCCTCAAGCACTTCACCATGATCCATATGTACACTGATTATCCTTACCAACCAATGAACAACACAGTCATCCCCTTTCTTAATCAAGTCAAATGCAATACCATCTGCTCCCACCACCTTTCCTCATTTCATCTACATGGCTTTCACCACCTTTTCTCTCTTCACCAATCCACTCTCCATGACTCTCACTTCACAAACAATTCCCACCAAAAAAGTAAACAAGATTTTGAATCATCAGGTTCTGAACATGCAGGAGGCTGAAAGCGTGCATGGAACAGAGTAAGTTAAAAACAATGTGGTTTAAAGGCTGTATGAGCTGTCTATGGACTGAACCAGGGGATGTGCAGCAACTAGGGGAAACCATGGAAAGATCTGTGGGGCCTTGTGGATAGCAGGCTGCAGTTTTGGTGCACTGCACATGACAGATAAAAAATGGATGTGAGTGAAAAGTCCACATCAAGGCTGGGCCTTAATTGAAATATAGAGAGAATTATAAAATGGAAAAAGAAAAGACAAGTAAAAGTATTTATGAATTTTGGAGGAAGTGAAAGACCTGTCTTGAAATGTGCCAGGTCACAGCCATTGGGAAAGACATGATAAGGCAGAGTTCCAAAGCTTCGATGTGTTGGGAAAGAAGCATTTATCGTTATGGCCCACCCCTGAGTTGCCAAGTATTGCATGGTCTAGCAAGTGGTGGGGGCATACAAGCAGCCAGCTCTCTGGAGAAAAAACCTAAGTAATATCCACAAAAGAGGAAAATGAACCGACATTACAGCATAGGGTAAGGGTGTCAAGTCTGGAGTTGACCTGGGACAGTTTATACGTCGGATCACTTTCGACTTAACTCTATCAAGTAAGCATACAGAGCTAAAACCAACCCAAATGTGAGAGCAGTACTACATACAAGTACAAATCAATCCCTTGTACAAACAGAGCAACTGTTCAAGAGATGAAGTTTCGACATTTAAACAGGACATCCAGTTTCTTAGAGGCAGACTTAGCTATTCCTCTAATATGGGGTTTCCAAAAAAGAGTGGTTGTTACAGTAATACCATGTATTTCATTGAGTCAGGAGGAGGAATTACAGAACAGTCAAAGGAAAGATGACAGCTGTGAGGAGTTTTTGATACAGAGATGGGTATTAAACTTAACAAGATTTTGTGTACTCAACTGAGATATCCTGTCTAAGTCTGACTTTATTGAGGATGTTGCATCAAGCCAAGATGCAGACTGAGTGAGAGAAGATGGATCAGAATTGAAGGAAGTGGATGAATGCAGTGTTGAGTCGTCTGCAAATGAATGCACTGGATCATTTGTGGAGGAGAGGAAATTGTTGAAAAAGGAGGAAAAATGTAGGGGACAGCACAGAACCTAGAGGGACACCAATGCTGATGGAGAAAAGGGGAGAGGCTAATCTGTCAACAACCACAGAGACAGATTGGCCCCACAGGAAGCTAGATATGAAGGAGCAAAGTGAGGGAGGGAAGCTAAAAGAGCCATACTGGTGATCAGAGAGAAGACTGTAATTTTTGAGGTGTTTAAGGGTAAGGGGGTTAAGGATGGATTCAAAGACTTTGAAAATGGTAGATGTCAAAGCATTAGGATGATACTTAGAGGAAACAGAACAGTCACCTTTCCAAGGGATGGGATGAATCAGTGCATGCTTCCAAGGAAAAGAAAAAGTTTTAACTTTCAAACGGAAATGGAACAGATGAGCAAGCACAGGTGCAAGCTCAGACATTCTTTCAGTACACAGGGATGGGCGCAATCAGGAGTTAAGCCTTGCTTGTATCCAGAGAAAGAAGTGCAAGAACAGCAGACAAGTATGAAAAATAAATCGTAGTAATGTTGTGGCAGGCTCATGGTGGATGGGTTTAATGGGAAGATAAGGAGTGGCCAATAGAATCATTTCAACAGCATTATTATTATCACTTTAGGTTTCTTAAGCAGGAGGAGGAGAAGAGACTCTGAATCTTGTATCTTCCTCAAGATGAGCGTGCAGACTTTGATTGTAAGAATAAAGATACGGTACTTTACTCGATTTGCACCTTCTTTTCTTTGTACACTTCCCTGCAGCAGCTGATGATGTCCTGAATATGTCTTACTCTTTTAAGACCCAATTCATGATTGGATAATTTTTGGTTACCTTCTGAAGACCACTGTAAAAGTAGGAGATTCAGAGAGCAACTCTCTCTGCAAGACATATTTAGGCTTTGGTTCTCTTTTCCATTCCTCTTTTCTAACATAATGCTCACAATCTATCTCCAAGCAATCTTCATTTGAAAGTATTTCTCAGGTGAGATTCTAACATGTCGATACTGTGTTCTAGTTCGGTAAAACTCAAATGATGGGCAAGGTCCACTAACTCTTTCTTGATGTGCTCTGCTTTAGGAAAACCTCAGAAGTCATTTACATGCTCTAGCCAGATTCTTCACCACACACCATTCATGTTTGTGTCTGACTTTTGTTCAGGAATCAGTAATACTACCAACATTGTTCTTTTGTTGCAACTCTCTAAGGCATTCACGACTACATCTCCTTGTGGTTTTGACATAAGTTAAAATCATTTTCAGTGAGTTTCCACTGTCAGAATAGGATCTTACTTAGAAACTTCTCACTACAAAGCAGTCTCTTTTTCCTGCAACCCCAAAGTAGCCTCTCTTTTTTCCTGCCATCCTGCCACTCCAGAGTAGTTTCTCTTTTTCCTGCTACTGATTGTTGCATAAACCTTAAGGATAATAATAGTATCCATAGCTCTTGTAAGCATCCAGAAAAATGGCAGAAGAATTTTCATAAATATAGGGTTTTCATCTGGAAACAGAAGACCTGATCTTAATTACATTTTTGTTAATGATAATTTGTACATGAGGCATTAATAAAAGTTTTTCTCCCCACTGCTTTATCAAATATTTTCCTTCTCCATCACTTATGCTTTCTCCTGCATTTCAAGCAAGATGATGCATGTAAATGCTTTGCCTCAGTAACTCAGTTACAAACTGTCTCTAAATTATCAAGCACAAACAAGGTAGGAACCACTTACTTATACAAAATAAATAGCAACGCATGAATTGAGGTAGTAAAGGAAGAATGGGAAAAGGATAAAATGGTGGTAAAAGTCAGAGAGAGAAACTGGGATAAAACAATCCCTGGGCAAAGTGAAGTCTGAATATGTATGCACACCATAAAATAATCTAGCAAGTCAAAATGACCAAACAACATCAGTGGTAACTAAAGGTACTGCAATTAAAGGTAATCAGTCCACATCACATGCCACCTTCAAATAATGAAATACATTATACCATACAATACCTCTTTTCTCTTCATCTTGAAATCTGAATCAATGCTGCCATCTGGTTCAGTTTTTTGTGACTTCAAATGTTGCTGAAATGACTTCTCAAATTTCAGGATCTTCTCACACAGACACTCCAATGAAGCACGCAGGGTACGTGTTGCACGACTAGGAAGAATCTTTGTGGTGAGATATTTTTTGTCATCAGGTCTGTTGAAAACAAAAGTTTCTAACTAAATGTATACTGCAGAAATACTACATCTTATGACAAGTTAAGTCACCAGAGCCTAAAAGAGCATCATCCTCATATCTAATGTTTTGGAACAATTGGTTTCTTTACAACCTAAATTAAATAAAAATCCAAACTTATTAAAACAAAATAGAGAAAGATTGAATTCAATTGCAATTTCTTTGTAATGTCAAAGTCTAAGTGTAACTTTAACTGCATTACTCAAACATTCTTACAATCACAGTATATGGAGTATAATTTCTTTGTTTCTGTCCATCACCAAGAAAGATCACATTTCCTCTACTCTCACTCATTATTCTACTGGAACAGTGATTCTCTCTATAAGAATCTTTTTATATTCAATGTGAAAATAGTGGCACTAGGAGTGCCATATCTTCTATTACCATTATTGTCATTATCATTCACATGGCTATCATCATTTTGTCTATATGAAGATTTAATACAACAATTAATCTTCCTCTGTTTCTATTCACTATACCAACATTCATGGTATACTTAAGAGTTACTAGAGTAGGGTAACCTCTACTCAGTTGAACACCATCTGTCAAGTACCTCCCCTAGGATCATACTTCTCTCTAAGCCAGTTGTCTAATGATGCTCCAACTAGTCCCTTTTTCATATTCAACTACAACCTCCAATCATGATTCCAGTTCAAAGGTGGTGTTTGTGCTTATTTGAACATAAACACACCTGTTGCATGCCACAAAGACCTAGAATCTCCAAACTTTCATGTTATGTGGCTCAAGGTCTGTCTCCCTACTATCACACTTTTCCTCTGTGTTGCCTATTGCTCTCCTAATTAAACAAATCTTATATCCTTCTTTGACCATCTAAACTTCAGCCATGAGACTGTGACATCCTCTCACCCACAAGCCAAGATCCTCTACCTTGGGGATTTCAACGTTCACCACAGGGAATGGTTGAATTCATCAAATACAAACAGTGGAGGGATTGAAGCCCTCACGTACTCCATTCTCAGTGATTTAGAGCAAATCATCCCCCATCCTACCCATATACCTGATCGCTGTGACCACTTCTAATATTCTGGATTTGTTTTTCACCTTTATTCTATCCTGCTGTAAATACACAATCTCGTCGCCAATTGGTTCATCTGAACACACTCTCATAAATGTACCTATTCTGACGTAACCTCCCTCTCCAGCAGCCTCTTCTAAGTGTAAATACTAGCATCTGAACAAAGATGACTGGAATAACGTATGTAACTTCTTTTCTGACTTTCCTTGGGTAAATTACTGTCCCTTATGTGGTAATGCTTCTGTCTCCTCCAAACACATTGCAGAGGTTATTCTTGCAGGAATAGAAGCATTTATCCCCTCTTCCTCCAAGATAACTTCATCCGATCCATGGTTCAACTGTTCCTGCTCTGAGGCCATTCAGACAAGGGGTCAGGCATATTGGACTTGGAAAACTTCTCTTTCCTCTAGCTCCCATTCAGTTTTCATCACTGCCTGTAATCACTACAAGCAGGTTATCTGTGAGGTGAAGCACTCCTCTATTCAAAGGAAGTGCGATAACCTCTCGTCATCATCCACTGATAGGTCTTTCTGGTCTTTAGTTACAGGCATTCTTAACAATTTCTGTTACTCTACCTTTCCTTCACTTTTTTACTCTGATGGTACTATAGCTGTCTCTCCTGTTGACAAAGCAATACCTTTCCTTCACTTTTTTACTCTGATGGTACTATAGCTGTCTCTCCTGTTGACAAAGCAACTCTCTTTGGTTTCAATTTCTCCTCTAACTCCATCTAGGATGACTCTACATTCCATCAACCCCTGATGCTCCTCTTACTAATCCTATGCCTCTTCCTGTAATTTATTTTTGGAGTGTCCAGAGTGCTTCCTTCTCTGGACACAAGCAAGGCTTATAGTCCTGATGGCATCCACCCCATGTACGGAAAGTGTGTGCCTCTGACCTTGTACATGTGCTTACTTGTCTGTTCCGTTTCTGCTTAAAAGCCAAACTTTTCCTTCTCCTTAGAAACACACGTTAAAACATCCCATCCCTAAGAAGGGTGTCCGTTCTGACCCCTCTAACTATCGACCTATTACTTTGAAATCTACCATTTCCAAAGTCTTTGAATCCGTCCTCAACACCCATATCCTTAATCCTTGAAAATCAAAATCTTCTCTCTGATCACCAGTATGACTTCTGTAAGGTGAGATCCAATGGTGATATTCTTTCCTATCTACTAACATCTGATCATCATCCGTGAAAGACTTTGGGGAGTCATGTGTAGTTGGCCTTGACATATCTAAGGCTTTTGACAAGGTGTGGCATTGGGGTCACCTCTCTCAAGCTCCCCTCTTTTGGCTTCCCTCTCATTTTGCTCCTTCATATCTAGCTTTCTCTCCAACAGGTCTATCTCTGAGTTTGTTGATGGATCAGCCTCCCCCCTCTTCTCCATCAACAGCAGTTTCCCTCAGGGTTCTGTGCTGTCCCCTACACTTTTTCCTCTTTTTTTCAACAATTTCCTCTCCTCTACATATAGTCCAATGCACTCAAATGCTTATGACTCAACACTGCATTCAGCCACATCCTTCAATTCTGCTCCCTCTTCTCTCACTCAATCTGCATCTCATCTTGACACAGCTTCCTCAATATACTCAGGCTTGGACAGGATATCTCAGTGGGGTAGACAAAATCCTGTTATGTTAATGCCTCCAAGACCCAATTTCTACCCATCTCGCCATAAAAAACTCCTTACAACTCTCATCTCTCCTTTGACGGTTCTGTAATTCCACCTCTTAACTCAAAGAGCATATTTGGTATTACTGTAACATCCACTCTTTCTTGGAAACCCCACATTACAGGAATAGCTAAGTCTGCCACTAAGAAACTGGGTGTCCTGTTTATATGTCAAAACTTCCCTTCTGAACAGTTGCTTCATTTATACTAGGGATTCATTCACCCATGTATGTAGTACTGCTCTCACATTTGGGGGGGTTCTAGCTCTATATCCTTACTTGACACAGTCGAGTCAAAAACGATCAGACTTATAAATTGTCCCATGGTAACTTCCAAACTTGATCACCTTACCCTATGCTGCAATGTTGGTTCATTTTCCCTCTTTTATGGGTATTACCTTGGTCTTCTCTCCCAAGAGCTGGCTGCTTGTGTGCCCCCACCACTAGCCTGACCACCCAATACTTGGCAAGCTGCTGTGTTACATGATTATTGTGTGGCCATCAGCAACTTAAGAGTGGCCTGTTTTCATACCAGCTTCTTTCTTTATATGTCGAAATTTTACAATCTGCTACTTTTTCATTGCTTCTTTCCTTATATGTCGAAATTTTGGAATTTGCTACCTTTTCATATCTTTCCCAATACCTATGACCTAGCACATTTCAAAAGATAGGTCTTTCATGATCTCTGAAATTCGTAAATACTTTCACTTGTCTTTTTTCTTTGGGTTCATAATTCTCTCTTTATTTCAATTAAGGTCCAGCCTTGATGTGGATTTCTGTCAGTGACTAGAGCCTTCAACATCAAAATGGGGGAAAAAAAATCTCATCCATGTGTACCTATGGATCATCTTGTCCTGAAAAAAGGTGTTGATAGGGAATAAACCTCTCTCAGCAAACACAATTGCAAGAAAACTTCCATTCTCATTCAGTCCAGACACTCTACCAACTGTCTCACCAATTCCAACACATCCTGCCTTCGCATTTATATCACCCATTGCAACCACTTTTCTAACTCAAAACCATTCATACACATATCCATGCATACTTCACAATTCCAGTCTTTCCTTTCATCTACACTATTACTGATCCATTCCATCCATGCTTTGTAACACCCTTCCTTACTCAGAGGCAGCACAACTGCACATCCTTCTTTCCCTCTTCCCTGATTATTTTCATTCATTCCCGTCCATACCACCTCCTCCTTCCACGCCCTTCCATAACTTGCATTCATCATTTCCATTTTCACTCCATACACTTTGCCCAGGGATATAGGTTTCCCCAATCCCAGCACATCCAAACTATTACATTTCAATTTCTCCACTAGCTCCCTCAATTTACTCTTACCATTCATCCCAATTACTTTGTGTCATTACCTTGAATTAAACATACCTTTTTCACCAGGCATATTCTAGACTCCAGAACTGCTTCTTAGCCTTTCTGTGCTTCACCCTTGACAGGCTATTGGCAGAGGGCAACTCTAGTACAGTGTCTTCCAGTGGCAGCGACATATACTATCAAATATTTAGGGAATTTCTTCTGTACCTCCTATTTCGGCATGTCACCGAATCCCCCCATGCTGCTGAGTTTCAGTGAACAGCAAGCTGCCAGGCAATAACACATATGCTGTAACCCTTACTATGGAGGGCAACAATAAGTCTGCATCTCTTTCCCTTTTCTCGTCCTTTCAGTACAATTTATCATTTCCCCTAAACTTTGTAGCCAATGAGGTTTCCACTGTGACTGGCATGGCCATGACATTGGTGGCTAACAATGACTATGTTAACTGAAATGCCACGGTGTGGCAGGTTTCATGAGCTGAGAGATGAGATTGTTAACCTTATTTTGGGTTTCGTAATGTTTGCTGTGCGATTCAAACCTGTTGTACTAACAACATCAGGAGTTGGTAGAATCATTATGGAAGGCACTGGATCCATTGTGCAACCGATACTTTTTTACCCATTGTACATATGAAATAAAATGTCATAGATCAGGCATCTGCCGATGCTGTCACATCAGCCAACCATAGCTGAACTCATGGAGAAGCAGTCAATGATCAAACAACACTATTGTCTTCTTTGCAAAATTTCTTAGTTTTGATAATTGTTCTGTACAGTGATTTATTACAATTTGCTGTATATTACAAAAAAAATTTATCCAAAAGTGTATGTACAGGGGATTTCCACCTAACAAGTGTCCAACCTGCAAACGCTAAGACTTACGAATGAGCTCCAAGAAAAACACTATATAGCTAGTCTGACATACAATCAATCAATAATCCTTATGAACCAAGGAACCACATTCTTTTCTTATTATGTGTTGATTAATATGATGTTCTATTAATTGTATTTACTTTGGAATATAATATCTAATGTAAAAATATCTACTCTAACATTAAACATTTCTTCATAAATTACAACTTATGAACAGATTGACTTACAAACAGGATCCAAGAACCTAACTCGTTTGCAATCAAGGAACCTTCTGCATACATAAACATGTACCTATGTAGATATGTCATCAGATACTGTGGCCAACCGTGGAATACCAAAATAATCACAACATCTAATGGCAAAGTGGCAATTTTCCATGCCATAAAAATTCTGCCAAATTATGCCAATTTTTTTTTTCTAAACCATGGAGTTTCTGAGCTATAGATCACTGGATTAGAGACATATCACTGCACTACACTTATCATCATAATAATTGTCCACATTACAGTATTTACAATTAATTTTGGTTTCACCATGTACAGGGAAAGACTGACGAATAAAATCAATGTGTTAAAAGTGAAAGAAGCAAGGGGAAGAGGGGAGACCAAGGAGATGGTGGAAGGATGGAAAGAAGAAGGCTTTTTAGATGGGTGGGAGATGTGCAGGGAATAGAATGAATTGGATTAGTATGGTATAACAACTGCATTTACTATTCTTCCCATGCAATCCTGAGGGGATAAAGGAATCTGGTAACACATGATAAGTAGAGTTAGAATATTTCCAAAGAGAAGGTACTTCCAATGGGCAATGTGCTGTCAACAGACTGATTAAAGGTATATGAAGCAATCTGCGGGCTTGGCTGTGGATGGCATGCACTGGTTTTCATATAATATGCATGATAGATGGGTATGCACACAAATGAGACCACTGTTCCCTTGTTCCTGTTGCATCTTACAGGGTTGGAATGGTAAATGGGTAACAGAAAAACTAATCAATCATTATCAACCTTATAACATCTTTAACATTCAAGTAATGTTACTTGTAATATTGACCATATCACTGAAGTTATGTTTTTTAATATTGTTTCCAAAACAGATGAAAGGCAGCAACAAAGATGGTACCAGAATTAAGAGGTAAGTTAAAGGAAAATGCTTTGAATTAGCCAATCTTAGAAAAATAGAGTAAGGGGTAACACGATCACAACCTTAATTTTTGAAAACAGATCAATGACATACACAGTGAACTGTTCTACCATAGATGTAGGGACAGAACAATCAGGCATAACACGAAATCAAGCATGAAACTTTTTTAAAATTGATGTAAAGAAGCACCTTTAAAGTATAAGAGAGGAGGATGAATGGCATGGTTAATGCAGACAGCAAATATAAATCTAAGACGTTGCATGACAGTAAAGAGTGTTCAAGAGATGGGACCCCATGAGTGTAAAACTTCCTCTCCGTACAGTACAAACAGGTAATTACACCTACTGTCTAACTATCCTGCATGTTCAAGCCCCCGATACATATATCCCTTGCTTACAACAGTTTAGCCAACCATGGTTTTGACTATGCATACTCAGGATATGTATACCAGTTTACCAACCATGACATTAAGCTTTGAGTTTCCATGGTTTTCCATGGTACTATCAAAACTTTTCAAAGCACTGGGTGAGTGTCAAGTGGCCATGGACTGTTCATAGCCCAGCCCATCACAACATTGTAAAGGAGAGGCTGAAGGAGTCTCATAAGTAGGCAATGTTGCTTAGACAAGCATCAAGCTATCCTTTTGTGCAGCACTGCTGGCTGGGTGGCAGCTTGGTGGGGGTAAGAAGGTGCAACATTGGGTGACATATTGCCATCACATCATTACTTTACAGTTTTTGCATAATTTCTTTGTACTTTTAGAGAATGGGCATGTTGTTTTTGAAGGATAACATGCTTATTTCTAACCCTGAAGTGTTCAGTATGACTTCAGATATGACTTCCACAAGAGGCACTTCCCCTAATCCTTCATTTCCCATAGGCCATGTACCCTGCCAACAACAGTATTGCCAACCACGGGATTTCCCAGGAAGTAACCCCAGTGGTTGGCAAGGGACCTCTGTTACTCAAAGCCTCTTTCATTCCATACTTTCATCTACTTTGCAGTCTCCCCTTTACCCCTACTCCTTCCACTTTTGACATGTATATCCTCTTAGTCAGTCTCTTCATTTATCCTCTCATTGTCTCCATATCAGTTCAATACACTCTGTTTAGTTCTCGCTGTCAATCTGCTTAATTCCACATCTCTCTCTTACATTGTCATTCCTTACACAATCAATCTTCCTCATACAGCATACTGTCCTAAAGCATCTCATTTCCAACAAATCCAACATCCATTCTGCCTTTAGGACCCAAAACTTACACCTGAGCAGTGCTGTAAGAACTAGTATACCAAATTTTATGGAGTAAGCATGTTGATTTTAAGAAGCTGTATGATTGCAGAGTGTTCAAGAGATGGTGACCCATGAGTGAAAACCTTCCTCCCTGTACAGAACAAATAGGTAATTACATCTATATTTACCCTTAAAGACAGTGACCCTCTTTTTAGACACACTCTTCAATGAACACACAATGTTTGCTCTCACATGCACCCAATGCTTTACTCTAGCTCCCATAGTTCCTTCTGAAACCATTTCTAATCCAAAATATCTAAGGCACTCCACTTCCTTTAAGTTCTCTCTATTCAAACTCACACTCAAACCCATCAGCTTCAATTCCCCTGATAAACCTCATAACGTTACTTTTATTCATACTACCTTTCATCTTCCTCCTTTCACATATTCTCCCAAACTCAAACTCAAACTTTTGCAGTTTCTCATCCAAGTCAACCACAAAAGCTATATCATCAGCAAACAGCAATTGACTCATCTCCCTGGCTTCCACATCTTCAACATACTGGAGACCCACCCCTATCTCCAAAACCCTCATATTCATTCCCTCACCAACCCATCCACAAACTGATAAGAAGACTTGATGACATTACATACCCTTCATGCAGACCCACTTCCATCTGAAACCACACCCTCCTCCCTTTCAATTTCCACAAACACCCTCATTCCCTTGGAAAAACTCCTTACTTCATCTATTAGCTTTTCTCACATGCAGTATAATAACAGCACTTTCCATAAAGCATTTCTCCCAACCCCATCAAATGTTTTCTTGAGATCCTTAAAAGCCAAATGCAAATCACTCTTTATCTAGGTGTTTCTCAAAAAATTCTTCAAAGCAAATATCCAATCCACACATCCTCTACCAATCCAGAAGTTTATTGTTCCTCCTAATCTGATGCTCAGTGTATAACACCACCCAATCAATCACCACTCTTCCATGCAACTTACCAGGTATACTGAACAGACTTATACCTCTGAAATTAGAATGTTTTTTTTTCCCACTTGCCTTGATACAATTTAGGTTACTTTTCAATATTTTCTTTTTCCACACTTAATCGCTGTTTCCCATGTCTGCAAGGTAGCACCATGAAGAAAGGAAGAGTGGCCTTATTCATCTGAGTCAAATTCCTAGCTGTTATCTACAATGCACCAAAACCAAAGCCCCCTATTCAGAGCCACACACTATAGACCTTTTCACGGTTTCCCTTGAATGTTTCATATGCCCTAGTTCAGGCCAATGACAGAACATCGCCCTCTCTGTACCACACTGCTCCAATTCAGCCTATCTCATGCACGCTTCACACCCCCTAAATACTCAAGCACTAGTGCCTTAAAGCAACTCTCATTCCATCCTTCTATTTCATCTTCTGTCACCCTCTCCATCTCATTAACTCCACATATGCAATGTACCACCTCTTTGTCAGTCTCTCCTTCCTCATCTTCTCCCTATGTCCAAACTACTTCAGCACATCCTCTTCAGCTCAATCACCTATACTCTTCTTACTAACACACCACTTACTAAAATTGTCAATTCTTACTTGATAAGTCCTTTTCATGCCACATATTGTCCCCAGGTCAAAACTTTAATTTTCAACACATCCACCCTCTTACATCTTTTTCATTTGGGGCTCATGCCCCACATATATAGAGCAACATCAGCATGAGTATATTGTCAAACATATCCATCTCTGGTTTCACAGACAGAAACCTGTCTTTCTGCAAAGTCCTTAACATACTCAGAACCCTGGCCCCTTTGCTCACCCTATGGCTTACTTCAGCATCCATACTATTTTGAGATGATCTAGTGTTGCCAATTATGTTTATATTGCTAGCTGTATAACGGATCCTCTGCCTTACATATGCTGTCTAACATCTAAGGTATATATTTTTCTCACTCCCTTTCCTCAAATGAAGACCAACAATAACCAACTAAAAGCCATGTAACATGGGCAAATAGGGTGGAGGAATACAGGAAGGAGAGAAATAGAGGAAGAATGCATGGAATGGTGTATGCGAGAGAGGCATGTAAGGACAAGGATAAGAAGAGACTCTTTTGCTATTGCCACCCCTTGATGGGAATTCCCGGAGCACATGAGTGTCAAAGATAAAAATAGATACAAGCTAGCACTGCTAGGATTAGCTTTGGGGTTACTTAGGTTATGCTGTGTTTGCTTTAGGTGATACGTACACTGGTAGATTCATCCTTTTATATCACAAAGCAGTGCACTGAAAAGCTGAGGCATGTATACTAATACTTCTTGAATTGGGCACCTCTGCCTAAAGGCAAAGTATATGGCCATTAATGCTTGTAGTGGCATCCTTTGCAGTGTTAACAGAAGCTACAACCAAATTTTTCCAAACATGGGTCAGTTTGTGGAGATGTCAAAGGAGACTGTAAGAGACCTCCACCTTTATGTTCCATACTAGTATCTGAGGTTACGACACTCTTATTAGATGCCATACATTAGTGATAAAAACCCTGAGTAATCATATTTGTTTGTGAAAAAACACTTCCAAAAACATCCATCTTGCTAAAAACTTATGGAGATATCTGTCTCAGACTTTTCTAGTATACCCAAAAATATAGAGTGTACAGCGGAGATTATGACTGCTGCAGTGAAATGGTAAATCTAATGAGTGGATGTGAAAACTGTTTTTCTAGGTCTAAACGAGTTACAAAATTTAAACATTAAAGATTAACAACTTACAGATACCAGCAGGGATTAAGCATAGAATATGAGATTGAGATTGAAAAAGACACATTTCAAGAAAACATTAGAAAAACACCACCTATCTATTTACATCTCTGATGCCTATTCCCTTCATGAACTCCCTCAAGGGGTGGCTACAGCAAAAAAAAAGCCTACATAACTGGTGAACTCCAGAGCCACTTAGCCTTCAGTGCCTCATCCTAAACAAGCCACAGGCAAAGGGCAACTCTAGTGCAGCATTTCCAAAGGTTCCTACCTAATGTTCCTACCAATCACTTCTACCTAATGTTCCAACCTACTACTTTTACCTCATGCTCCCACTCAAAGTTCCTACCTACTACCTCTACCTAATTCCCCTGCCTAATGTTCTGATCTACTACTTCTATCTACTGCTTCAAACATTTTGCCAAAAGGTAGGGCTGGTATAGTTATGCTAGATCCATGTTAAATGATAGGCTGGCAAATGTGATATATGCTAATATCATTAGCAAACAAGAAGCAGTAGCAGCCCATGAAAGAGATGGATAGATGCAAAGAGTGATATGTTTCGGGCTAGCGGCTATTTCAGATGAGGATGCTAAATGAAGGATTTCTGATGGTCTTCAAAGGCTGAATTTGGAGTGCATGGATGGAGGTGCAAGTGGACATGTCAGTCTCATTAGATGAATGAAGCTAGAGTGGAAAAACTGAGAGGCACTTATGTCAGCATGGAAACTCATTTTTCATTAAGCACATTGGACACAAGATGAGGTTGTGTGTGAGTGACCTGATATGCTGTGTAAAGCTGATCTACCATTGGTCAATAGGAACAAAATTAAATGAGAGTAAAGTTAATATGTACATCACACCTTAATCATTTCTTGAAAGGAATAAAAACTTTGGATACATAAGAACTACAGAGTGTAGATATTCATTCCTTTAAGGCTTCTACAAGCTTCACATAGGGGTAAAAAAAATCATACAAATATCACATAAGAGTGTGTGCAGCTTCTAAAATGCTTTCATGCATCTTAATCACCCCATGTCCATGTAAAAGGAAATATCAATCCATGAAAAACAAACTCCTTTCCTCTGAGGAGATGATCAAGCACATACAGAATCATAGGTGACCACATTCAATCTACCTAATATAAATCATGGTGCATGTGATGATCTCCCTCAAGATTGAACCCTACTCCTAAATCCATCCCTTTTAGTTCTATCCTGTGATGCCTTCATTTCTTGATTTTATATCTGTAAGAATTAACTTTTCAAAACTGTTCTCCAACAATGGCTTTCTTCATAATCACCTTGTTCTACCTATGCACTATTCTGCAGTGGAGGATAGCATATCAATATAAACTATGGTAATCCTTTTTATACCCCATAATCTGGGACAGAAACCTCTCCGTGACTGTGGACTACTAATTCACCATGAATGGGAATGTTCATGATAAAACTTTGTTTTTTAACGTGGAGATACAAAGAAGCTTAAAAAAAAGTTAAAAAGGTCTATCTAGTTTCAGGAGAAGACTTTTTTCATATGTTAAAATTACTAACTATATTACAACTGTTTCAATTTTTCCACAATGATTCCCAACTAAAATATATTCTGCTCTTTTCTAAAAAACACCACTTCATAAAAATCACAATATGCTAAACGGAACTTACACAGACATGGCTCCTGTGTCGAGGTCTATGCATATGACATCTGTAGGAGGGTCATAGAGATCAAAGAACCTGGAGTCCAGGCCAAGAAGAAATGGGATGGGAGCATTGAGGAAATCAGAGAGTCCTAGCGGACATAGAGGGATGTATGGGCACTGCCAGTGGAATGGGAAGATGATCTGAAAAGAGAGTAAATCATACATTATTTTACAGAGTTGCTAAAACTGACATGATCTAAACACACTTCTGACCACAACCTACTATACTTAAAAACTGTTTTTGATAAAGAGAAAATATGCCTGGTGGCTGGAAACACCAAGTCTGATGGCAAGCAGGGAACACCAAATTTCAGCACCTACTGAGCCTCTTCAATGTTCAAGTTGCATCTAATATCATTCCCAGTGTAACTCTTACAATTCCATTTAAATTTCCATTTGCTATGATCTACAGCCACGATGCCAGCCCAAACCATTCATTGTTGAGCTTTTCACAGTTACACAATACCAAATCAAAGGAAGGAAGAAAAAAAATTCTATTTCAGATGAAAATATAAGAAGAATGATTGGGGACTGGATGCAATGGAAGCACTGTGTGCATATTAGTGGAATAAATGGAGAGTGGTTTTCCTTGATGAACCAATTTAGTATGTAGCTTCAACTTATTATGTAAAGTAAATGAGAGACACTTTTATAATGTATAAATCCCCATTTCACTTTAACACAATGGGAATTTGAAATTCAATCAAAGATGTGTGTGTGAGATGTTGCAGCAGCTGCACGTACCTGATCCACTCCACTAAATTACATATGGAGTAATGTTAACTCATAGATAGGAAGAGTAGTATTACACAACAAGGAAATCATGTTTTCTTCCATAAAAACTACATTCTTAAGAGAGATGTGAAACACAAGAGTATGAAAGAATCTGCAGGAAAAAAAAATATCTAATACTTACAGGGTAAGAGGGAAATGTAGCCAAATGATGCAAAATAAAAACAGGGATGTTGCAAAATAAAAACAGGGATGATGTCTCAAATTGAAAATACCCATGCTGGGGATTTACAAAAGATTGAAAAATGTGAGTAACAACTAACTTTATGGAAAATGAAGAATTTCTCAAATCCTATGAGAAGATTTGTCTCGTCTCAAGTTTTTAACAGAGGATGCCTCCTATCAAAACTTTTGGTAAGGCAATTGTGCATTAGGCTATCAAAATTCATTTCGGATCAAAAATATACATATTCAGAGAATAACATGCAAGCCCAACACAAATGAATATAAATCCAACATTCAAAAGACATTACAAGGGAAAAATTTTGTTTCAACACATCATCTGCTACTAAGTACTAACATCTATTACAAGACATTAATTTTGCAACATCTTGAAGACAACACATTCTGCAGTTTTCTTAATGCTTCTATTTGGGTTTGGAGTACAAGTATCTTTTATATGGCTTAACACATCTCCACTCATCTACAAGCTTAAGCTTTATATACTGTACTCCTGTGGTGCATGGAAAGAGGGGAACAGTATGAGAAAGCTTTGCATAACAGCATACACATTCAACAAATACATGGTTTGAAGAATTTAAGAAATACTTGGAGAAAGAGAGTGAGCTGACAGAAAAGTCTTGTAAATGGTACTAAGAATACATGGGGCAAATGAAAAGTTACTATTCCCAGAGGAGTTCTCACTTGAAAATGAAAAACAGGGCATATCTGTGAGTTGGAAGGGAGGAGAAGAGGTTCCTGATGACTGTGGGTCAGCATCAAGGATGTGTTAGGCTACTGAGGATGTTAAATCTGTTTATGGTGAGGATGGTGAACAAGATCATGAAGATTTCTGAACAAGGAGAAGATCTACAGTATACTGGGATGGGAGGTGTTGTTTTGCAGATGACACGCCTCTTGGCACACTCCTGAGAAACACTCGAACCTGATGACAGATTTTGGGAAAGCTATGAAAAGAGAAATTTGAGTTTAGAGTAAATGTGAACAAAGTTAAGATTATGAGGTGCAGCAAGGATAAGAGACAGGATGCTCTGAGTAAAAGTCTGAATGAGGAGGACCAAGAGGAAGCAGAGTGCTTTTGTTGCTTGGCAATGAATGAGACAGCAGATAGACCTATGGGGGATGAAGTGAGTCATAAGGTGGGAGAGGGGCTAAAGTCCTCGATCCATTAAGGAATGTGTGGAAGGAGACATCAGTGTCTGTGAGGGTAATGATCAGTGTGTCTGAAGATGCAGTAGTCCCAGCAGTGCAGTATGATGCTGAGTCTTCTGCCCTGTAAGCAAAAGAAAGGAAGAGAGTGGATGTGCTCGAAAATAAATGTTTAAATGGTGAGGATGATAATAACATGTAGCATATATGGTACTCATTATGTACTGAATAACAATGTCAGATAGATGTGTGGTATTAGGTGCAGTCTGACCAAGAGAGCTTATGAGGGTGTCCTGAAACAGATAGGACATATGGAAGTAATGAACAAAGAAACACTACATCATTGATTCTGTATGTCAGATATTGGGAGAGAAAGGGGAAGTACTACTTATGAGTACCTATGATGAGTTTTGCCAGAAAGGCAGGCTTAGAGTCAACTACTCATAATATTATGAAGGTATAAGAGAACAAGGAATGAGTACAGCAGGATAAGAAAGGAGAAACAAAGAAACCGAAAAGAATATTATGGATGAGGTGGGACTTTTCCACAAATTCACCTGTAAGACACTGTCAGTTAAAGATCAGCTAATAAAGGTTAAGGGATTCAGAGGGAAGACTTGCAAAGAATGATATATGGATATATGAGGAAATGAATGAAAAATTCAAGTGTTTTCACAGTGGAAGACACCATAGCCCCAACATCAATGACATGGAATGGGAAGAAAGTCTTAGAAATCAGTAAGATATCTAAAAATCTCTGGGGTTTTCTACTTCCCATGCATTCCTCACGTGTCGTAGAAGGCGACTAAAGGGGACGGGAGTGGGGGGCTAGAAACCCTCCCCTCCTTGTAATTTAACTTTCTAAAAAGGGAAACAGAAGAAGGAGTCACGCGGGGAGTGCTCATCCTCCTCGAAGGCTCAGATTGGGG